>JAZDUH010000188.1:0-177500 GCA_036419115.1 Scarus forsteni
AGAGTTTTTGTCAATGACTCTCTGACTAATCGCAGGTCGGCAGGGTTTTTGTCAATGACTCTGACTAATCGCAGGTCGGCAGGGTTTTTGTCAATGACTCTCTGACCAATAGGAGATCAGTTTAAATGTCTCAGGTCTGACTTCGGTCTTTTGTCACTTTGTGTCTTTAATAATTCTCATATCAGAGTTTGTTTCTAAGTTTTACTGATGAACTTTGGTGTTGGACGTCACTTCCTGCTTATCCAACACGGCTGTTTCTGTTCGGTAAGTACAAACCTGATATGTCCACACTTCCTGTGTACTTTCAAAGTAAAAGCTGTACAATGATCTGTGCTTTTACTTTGAAAAGGTTACTAATGTCTCTTCAAAGTTTCTCTGCTGAACTTTTTTTTTTTTTAATGTTTCAGGAATCGACACATCGTGACAAACAGCTGCTGATTTTCTTTATTCAGGCAGAGAGGACGATCATTCACTCAGAAAAGAAAAATCATCCCTCAACAAACCTCCTCTGGGGGAACGCGAATAAAAAATATTTAAATTTACAAATACAACCCCAAAACCAGTGAAGTTGGCACATTGTGTAAATTGTAAATAAAAACAGAAAACAATGATTTCCAAATCCCTTTCAACTTCTATTCAATTGAATACACAGCAAAGACAAGATACTTAACATTCAAACTGGTAAACTTTGTTATTTTTTGTAAATATTAGCTCATTTGGAATTTGATGCCTGCAACATGTTTCAAAAAAGCTGCACAAGTGTCAAAAAAGACTGAGAAAGTTGAGGAATGCTCATCGAACACTTATTTGGAACATCCCACAGGTGAACAGGCTAATTGGGAACAGGTGGGTGCCATGATTGGGTATAAAAGCAGCTTCCCTGAAATGCTCAGTTATCACAAACAAGGATGGGGCGAGGGTCACCACTTTGTGAACAAATGTGTGAGCAAATTGTCCAACAGTTTAAGAACAACATTTCTCAACCAGCTATTGCAAGGAATTTAGGATTTCATCATCTACGGTCCGTAATATCATCAAAAGGTTCAGAGAATCTGGACAAATTACTGCACGTAAGCGGCAAGGCCAAACACCAACATTGAATGCCGGTGACCTTTGATCCCTCAGGTGGTACTGCATCAAAAACCGGCATCACTGTGTAAAGGATATCACCACATGGGCTCAGGAACACTTCAGAAAACCTCTGTCAGTAACTACAGTTCGTCTACATCTGTAAGTGCAAGTTAAAACTCTACTATGCAAAGCCAAAGCCATTTATCAACAACACCCAGCTTCGCTGGGCCCGAGCTCATCTAAGATGGACTGATGCAAAGTGGAAAAGTGTTCTGTGGTCTGACCAGTCCACATTTACAATTGTTTTTGGAAACTGTGGTCGTCGTGTCCTCCGGACCAAAGAGGAAAAGAACCATCCGGACTGTTATAGGCACAAAGTTCAAAAGCCAGCATCTGTGATGGTATGGGGGTGTATTAGTGCCCAAGGCATGGGTAACTTACACATCTGTGAAGGCACCATTAATGCTGAAAGGTACATACAGGTTTTGGAGCAACATATGTTGCCATTCAAAGCAACGTCTTTTTCATGGACGCCCTGCTTATTTCAGCAAGACAATGCCAAGCCACATTCTGCACGTGTTACAACAGCGTGGCTTCGTAGTAAAAGAGTGCAGGTACTAGACTGGCCTGCCTGTAGTCCAGACCTGTCCCCCATTGAAAATGTGTGGCGCATTATGAAGCGTAAAATACAACAACGGAGACCCCAGACTGTTGAACAACTTAAGCTGTACATCAAGCAAGAATGGGAAAGAATTCCACCTGAAAAGCTTCAAAAATTGGTCTCCTCAGTTCCCAAACGTTTACTGAGTGTTGTTAAAAGGAAAGGCGATGTAACACAGTGGTAAAAATGACCCTGTGACAACTTTTTTGTAATGTGTTGCTGCCATTAAATTCTAAGTTGATGATTATTTGCAAAAGAAAATAAAGTTTCTCAGTTTGAACATGAAGTATCTTGTCTTTGCTGTGTATTCAATTGAATAAGTTTAATTGAATAGTTGAAAAGGATTTGTAAATCATTGTTTTCTGTTTTTATTTACAATTTACACAACGTGACAACTTCACTGGTTTTGGGGTTGTATAAAACTCTCAGTAAGCTTAGACCATTGTTTAATCTGAAAAGCCTGCAGGAAAAATTCACAGTTCAAAGTCGTAAATGTTGATTAAATCATGTTATATATTTTATTTGAAAGACAAACTTGGTCATGATCTTAAATCCTAAAAGTTTTGTTATTCTTTAAATGATCTGCGTGCATAAGTGAGTCGGACTTGCTGACATGAATTAAATTAATATTAACAAATAGAACCATGTTGACAGCTTTAGAGAAATATTAAAAATGTAAAAAAGACTTTTTGCCTTGAAATTAAATCAAATTATTAACTTTAATATCAGAATTTCTTACATTTGATATATTTCACCACTTGATAAAACAACTAGAATGTCTGATGTAATTTATCATTTAAAACAAGCTGTATGTTGTAATATGATTATTTTAAGTCTGAATGTAGGGATGTACCTGCACACCTGTATTTCTTCACCTGTTTATCTGTCGATGATGTGAGTGTTTGAGTATCTAACTTAAAGTAATCTGAGTATTTTTGAACTTCTGTTGTAATCTGAGTCTTTTGGCACTTCATTATTGAGACATCAGGTATTTTGGAAATGAAATAAAGTAAACAGTGCTTCAAAGAGACCTTCAAAATAAAATAGCTTTAAATTAATAAAAAAAAAAAAAAATGAATATTTAAATGACCATAAAGTAAACAGTGCTTCAAAGAGACCTTCAAAATAAAATATCAGATGCTTTTCGATGCATATCAACAAGTGAATATTTTAAATGACCTTCAAAATAAAACATCTGATGTTTTCAAGACCTTCAAAATAAAACAGCTGAACACTTTAGTGAATCGATTCATTTTTATTTTGCTAACAAAATTTGAAAAAAAAAAAAAAACTATTTAAAAAAAAAAAAGTGAATTTTTAAAGTGTTTTTTTTTTTGCTGGTCTGAGGCCATGAACTGCCAAACGGATCCGGCCCTCTGGAGTCCTACTGGATCAGTTCTCTGGTCAGTTTTGGGTCGGTCTCCGTATCAGACTCCAGCTGGTCCGGGCAGTTCTGGATCAGCCTCTGGATGCGGTCCAGAATGATCTGGTTTGAGCTCTGGCAGTCCTCGGGTCCATACGGGGGTGAGATGGTCAGAATCCCGGCCACCCGCAGATCTGGACCCTCCTCCTCTACGGGGACCAGGTTCTTCTTCAGCCACCTCTGGACCCGTTTCCTGGTGCTGGTCTGGACTTTGGGGTCTAGGGTCCCGGGCTGCTGGGCCATAAAGGAGGTCTGGAGTCTCTCCGTGGTATCAGGGTCCGCCTCCTGAAGGACCTGGACCTCCTGCACGGCGTGACCCATCACCAGCTTTACTGAAGCTCCGCCCCCCCTGAAGTCCACCAGAACCAGACTGCAACAGAAAAACCAGGTCCACATTGAAAACCAGACACATAACAGGCCTCCTGAGATCAGATGGACAGAGAGGACACTTAAAATTAAGATGATTTAAACCATCAGCTGGGTGTTTATATATTCTATTTTTTTAATATCATCAGCTCATTTTTAAAAATGAGTCTCACATTTGTTTAAAAGATTTAAAATTAATTTTCTTTTTCTTCTTAGACAATCTAACGTTTACCATGTCTGAGATCTTTCTCATCACCTTTTGATGATTGTTTTAGGAAACACTGGAGTGAAAAGACAAAAACACAGATGTTGAAAAATCAATAATCAATTTAATTATTACAGAACAATTAGACCGTGGTCAGCTGATTTATTATTAATTCATTTATTATAAATAATGATAAAAGTGAGATAAGCAGCATCACATTTTTCGTCATGGCGATTTTCTTCTGGATCTAGCTCCAAAGTTTTTGAAGATACAACAAATCAGACTGAACACTCCAGATTCCACAGTATCTTGGCTATATTTTGGTGTTTATTTCAAGTCTATGTCTTTATTTGTTCCCTTGCTGTGACGAAAATTCCAAAGATATCTAAATTTTTCTTGTTCTGGATCAGAGAATCTGGAATTTTGCAGAGATCCAGATCAGTCTGTGATATCTTGTAGAACCTGTTGGAAACTTGTCCTGTATTTTTTTCCAAATCCCCTGACTGTTTTTGATGGAGTAATATGCACAAATGCGGATCACTCCCAAAATCTAATCATTTGTTCCTCGTCTCAATCCGGACATTTCCTGAACATTTCATCAAAATCTGTCCCTAACTTTTTGAGTGATGTTGCTAACAGAGAATGATCTCTATTTTATTAAATGACGATCATTCACTAAGGAAAAAGAAAAATCATCCCTCATCAAACCTCCTCTGGGGAATGTGAATAAAAATTCATATTTAAATGTACAAATATAAAACTCTCAGTGATCTTAGACCGTGGTTTAATCTGTAAAAGGATCATTCACAGTTTAAAGTCATAAATGTTGATTAAATCCTGTTCTATGTTTTATTTAAAAGGCAAACATACCAATGATCTTAAATCATAAAAGTTTTGTTAATCTTTAAATGATCTGCGTGCATAAGTGAGTCAGACTTTCTGACAACATGAATCAGAACCATTTCAACAGCTTCAGATATCAGACTTTCATACATTTGATTTATTTCACCACTTGATAAAACAATGATATAATGTAATATATAATGTAAATCATGATTGGGATATATTTTTTTTGTGCTACATATGACTGTTGTTATTTTATTAAAATGATCATATTTACATCACCACTGACCAGTTTAAATGTGTGTTTATAATCAAATATCATAAGATTTCACTAAAATATTATTAAATGTTAATAATACAGTTAATGATAATTATTAATAATAAAAACAGTTGGTAACACTTTACTTTAGAGGTCTGCAAATTTCATCGCACTAGGTAATAATGAGACAGTTTTTTCTTATTTCTTTGAAATTACCCCTGAAATCTCATGAGAATTTGGTGAAAATTAGAACAAAACTTCTTTAAAATAATGTCCACATTTACTGTCACAAGTCAGAATTGGTAGGTTACTGTTTTTCCAAGTTCTTTGAAATTTACTCCAAATTGCAAAGTAAGAAGGTGATGATTAGCAAATTTATTTGAAATTAAATCACAACCCACCACAAAACTATGATTATAAGCCTAATCATAAAGGTATATCATTCATTTCTATGCATGTGATCTCAATTATGCATATCAACAAACTTGGTACTAAAGAACTTGGTGAAATTAACAAATAGCTAACTATCAACTGCTTATTGGGAAACTGAATTATTCACTTAACATTTCAAAGGTAATTATCACAGGAAACAAAGAAACCAAACTTCTGTATTCAAGAACTAAGCAGCTATTTATCACCTGCTTCTCTGGACATATCAGACATGTTGGGATACTTCTAAAAACATTTTGTGGTGGGTTGTGATTTAATTTCAAATAAATTTGCTAATCATCACCTTCTTACTTTGCAATTTGGAGTAAATTTCAAAGAACCTGGAAAAACAGTAACCTACCAATTCTGACTTGTCACAGTAAATGTGGACATTATTTTAAAGAAGTTATGGGCTAATTTTCACCAAATTCTCATGAGATTTCAGGGGTAATTTCAAAGAAATAAGAAAAAACTTTGTCTAATTATTACCTAAGTGCAATAAAATTTGCGGACCTCTAAAGTAAAGTGTTACTAAACAGTCCTCTGATTGATCACAGCCTCTCCGTCTTTAACATAAGTTTATCTCCTGACCGTCTTTACTCTGAAACATTCTCTCTGTGTTAATTGTTTTATCTTCTGTATTCAGGTGTAAACAGGCGCTGGTTCGGCTAAGCTAACCTGCTCTGTAGCGGCTAACAGACTCAGGTGAGTTACCTGGCGCTGACGGGGTCCACGGTGAACAGCACACCCCGGTGCTCCTCGTCTTTTCCCGCCTTCACCTTCACCTCTTTGTTCACGTAACGGATCCACTGCAGCGGACCAATCAGAGACCAGCTGCAAGGCATCATGGGCCTTCACCTGGAGACACACAAACTGTGTTTATACAAATGGAGCACACAGGTGAGAAAATCAGTGATGCAAATATTTATGATTATTTATTTAAAATGGAGCCACATTTGTTTTTTTGTTCTCTTTTTATTGAAATGTGTCATTGCATCACTTTTCAATTTGTCTTAAGAACACTTTTTTTCATCTTTTTCCAACAACAACAAAAAACTTAAAGGGGACATATCATGCTTGTTTCTCCTTTTCACTATGCCAGACTAGGATGCCTGTAAAGCATTTCTGCCCTCAGTACAAGTCATTTAGTTCCTTCATTGCCCCACAATAGCGTTCTCAAAATCCTCATTTTAGGCCGTTACCAAGCTCTTGTTGAAACGTCCGGATTTAAGGCTGACCTACAGTAACCTCGCAACGTCACAGCCCTTTGTGCTCTGATTGGTCAGTTCTATCGGGGGCTGAGCCAGTCTGTCCTTCTTCTTCTACTGTATTTTCCGGCAGGCTCAAAGCAGTGAGTGCGTATTGAGTCCCCCTACAGGCCAGAGCTGGTAATGAGTGAGTGTGAGCTAGGGAGCTATATACCCCTGCCGGACGGATGTGTTCCTCGGTGACGGTTTTGTGGCTAACGCAATGACCTATTTTCAGAGGCATCAAATCTCGTTCTAGGATATCAGAAAAAATACAATATCTCATTTTTTGAAAATTAAGAGGGTGAAAGGTCTTGTTTTCAAATTTATTATATTATATGTAAGTATTAAATCATGCATCAGCATGATATGTCTCCTTTAAGATTTTGATCAGGTCTGTATAAATGTATAAAACACCATGTTAGACCTGAATAAATTTGATTTGATATAAACCAAAAAAATGTCAGACATGCTGAAAATTTACTTTGACCATGAAAAAAGTTTTTGTGTTAAAAAGTACAAACCGTTTATTCTCCTCTTCAACGGAGGCAGGGAGGATCGATAAGGGGCGGGTCACCTTACCCACTCAGTTTACCCCACTCTCCCCTATGCTGTTTTATTTTAACCCTTTAACTCCCTGCTCAACTGTTCGGCACAGGTCAATAAATTCAGGGATATCTAATATGTCAAAAAAAAAAAAAAAAAAAGCCATTGATCTTTTAGGATACAGAAAAAAACTGATATTCTCTTTGTGTGGGATTTAAAGGTTCAAAAAGCTGAACATTTTTATTAGTATTACCATAATTATTTTACACACTGAACCACTCACTGATGATTTATTTACATAAAATCTGTTCTTCATCAACATTTTAGGGTCAAACACAGCATCATCTATTTTTAGTATTTTAATGGCTTTTTTATTTACAAACATTTTTGCCTTTTCTGATGGATTTTGTCCCAAATATTCATTTTTATGTCATCACATTAGCAAATTAGAGCTGGGAAAAAATCCATTAAATCGATTAATTCAAATTATTTTCTGCAGAAGATTTAAAGGAGATATATCATGCTTGTTTCTCCTTTTCACTATGCCAGACTAGGATGCCTGTAAAGCATTTCTGCCCTCAGTACAAGTCATTTAGTTCCTTCATTGCCCCACAATAGCGTTCTCAATATCTTCATTTTAGGCCATTAACAAGGTCTTGTTGAAACACTCGGATCTCAGGATGACCTAAAGTTACCTCACAACGTCACAGCCCTTTGTGCTCTGATTGGTCAGTTCTATCAGGGGTAGAGCCAGCCTGTCCTTCTTCTTCTACTGTATTTTCCGGCACGCTCGAAGCAGCGACCGCGTATTGAGTCCCCCTACAGGCCAGAGCTGGTAATGAGTGAGTGTGAGTGAGGGACCTATATACCTATGCTGGTGGATGTGTTCCTCGGTGACGGTTTTGTGGCTAACGGACATCACAGAGGAGGAAGTGTTTTATCAGATTACTCCAATAAACAGAAATGTACCTCGTCATGACGTTTGAAATCTCGCGGACATCTCACAATGACCTATTTTCAGAGGCATCAAATCTCATTCTAGGATATCAAAAAAAATACAATATCTCATTTTTTGAAAATTAAGGGGGTGTACGGTCTTGTTTTCAAATTTATTATATTATATGTAAGTATTAAATCATGTAAATACAGTAGAAGAAGAAGGACAGGCTGGCTCTACCCCCGATAGAACTGACCAATCAGAGGACAAAGGGCTGTGACGTTGCGAGGTAACTTTAGGTCATCCTCAGATCCGAGTGTTTCAACGAGAGCTTGATAATGGCCTAAAATGAGGATTTTGAGAACGCTATTGTGGGGCAATGAAGGAACTAAATGACTTGTACTGAGGGCAGAAATGCTTTACAGGCATCCTAGTCTGGCATAGTGAAAAGGAGAAACAAGCATGATATGTCTCCTTTAAGGACACTAGGGCTGAACGATTTGAGAAAATAATCTAATTGTGTTTTTTTTCCCCAATATTGTTTTAATGTTCCTCATCTTATGTATTCTTAAACAAACATAAGCAGTCGATCTTTTTATAGTAAAACCAACATGACATTAAATTAATCTGAGGATACAAGATTTGAGAAAAAGTGGAGAAGTGAAGAACAGAAGCAAAATAGGTATGAAATTGTAAAAACAGGGTAAAAATGGTATGAAAGCAGAAAAAGGTAAATAAATAGGTACAAAATAGGTATGATGTGGCAAGAAAAATGGGGAAAAATTGGCAAAAAACCCCCAAAAGAGGCTCAGGAGAATTGATTATGGTAGCAAAATTGGGAATTAAATTTGAAGTAAAATTTCAAAAACCATGTAAAAATTCCAAAAATGGTTCTGACAGTGGCCAAAAAAGATGAATGGGGGCAAAATAGGCATAAAGTTGTTAAAACAGGGTTAAAAAAAAAAGTAAAAATGGTCCAAAAGTGGGAAAAAAAGTGTATGAATAAAGGTAAAAAAGAAAAATAGGCATGAAATTGTAAAAAACATCACAATGTCAAAATGTTCAACACATTTTGGGCTAAAAATATTGAACCTTCTGTGATTTGAAAATTGCAACAAGCCATATTGTGATTTAATCTAATTTGTGATGAATTGTTCAGCCCTAACAGACAGAATGATCAAACCTGAAACAGGACATGATGAAGACGACCCGCTGTTTCAGGACGAAGGCTTCATTTCCGGTTTGTTTACTCACCGAGCCTGCAAAGAACTCTGGGTAATTCACACCTGACGGTGGGCTACAGGTGAAGAAACATCAAACACGCCGACGTTTACTGTAAACACACCTGAGAGAGCAGAGATGCACTGCTGCACGCGCTCTAGAGTCCCCGGGTAGAAACACACACCGTCACAAAAGTTCCTCCTCAGCTCGTGGTAACAGTGAGACACTGCCGCCCCCTGCAGGCCGACAGAGGTAACTACAGCCACAAACAGCCAGGCGTTATCAGGCAGAATTAATTATATTTATAATTATAAATTAACGGTGTAGAATTAGAGGAGGTTTTCTGTTCCATCCATTAAATTATAAAGTGTTTCTAAATATCTGAAATGCCCGACAATCACCCTCACAGAATTCCCCCCTGTCTGTTTTTAATTTTCTTTTTGTTGCAGGCTTTAAGATTGTGTCTCTTATATGCCAGAGGAGTAATCTTGGCTTTTAGCTCTGTTATATTTTATTCTTTATCTTTTCTTCCCTATCCTACGGAAGCCCTAAAAGGTCACGTTTTTTCACGTTTTTTTTAGCACCGTTTTCTCGTGATAACGACTTAATTTCAGCCATTTTCCCGAGATCTCAAGTTATTTATGTCGTTATCTCGGGATAACGACGCTTGTTTTCTCGACATCCCGACATAAATAAGTCATTATCAGGGGAAAACGACATAAATAAGTCGTTATCACGAGAAAACGGTGCTTAATAAACATGGAAAAACCATGGCCTTTTAGGGCTTCCGTACCTATCTTCTTTTAATCTTTGTTTTTGTTTTTATATTTTATTTCTTTTTTTATATATGCGTTTTTAATGCTGGGCTAATTTTTGTTCTGTTACTGTTTTTGTTATCAGAACTGTTTTTTATTATTATTAAGTGTATGAAAGATTATCCTGCACCCCTGTACAGCACTTCAGTCCACAGAGGTTGTTTTTAAACTTTGACTCGACTTGTGTTTATATTCTAAAGTTGTTTTCCCTCAAATTGGTGAAAAAGTCCCATTTTTATGTGATTCTGTTTGCAAAAACATTTGAGCTGTTTAATAACAAGGTGAACATGGATCTGCAGAAGGGACATGAGGTCATGAGCCTAAAAACATGCTCTCTGATTTATGTTTCATATATTTATTAATATTCACAGTCTGAGGGCATCAAACCAGCCTGTCACTCATCTTATTATGATCTTTATAAACTTTATTCTTGTAAGTCTGACTGTTCTTTTCCAGCTTCAGTGGTTGTTACCACAGCTCATGATCAACCAATGAGAAAAATATTGGTGCAGCTTTATTATTTTTATTAAAGTAACATGTTTTCATCTCCTTCATTTCTCCATAGGATGTTATAAAACTTTAACTACCAGTTGAGCTGTTAGTTAAGAGGTTGATAAGCAGTTTAAAGGATTTTAAATATATCAGTACAACATAAAATACAAATAAAACATTCCCATTTACTATTTATGTATGTAGCAGGGTTGAAAAAGGTTTGATACTCAAATGCCACATCCGGATACAAAAGTATTTTGCTTTGGTACGGATTCTACCTCAGACAAGTGTTAGAATTATAATAATGTTGCTGTTGTCAAATTTAGATTTTTTTGATTATTTGCACAAAGTTAAAAAGAAAAAAAAAAACAGAGACAACATGTCAGGAAACAGAGAAACTACAAACAAGCCAAATACCGGATATTTTCTTGGTGTGTGATTTAAAGGTTTAAAGAGTTAATATTTGATAATGTGATGACATAAAATGCACAAATATTTGGGATAAATTTCATCAGAAAAGGCTAAAAAGTTTGTATATAAAGTAGCAACCAATAAAACTGAGAACAGATAATACTAACTTTTAGTAACTTTTAGCTTTTTGAACCTTTAAATCCCTCACAAAGAGAATATCATTTGTTTTGGTTTTGTTTGAAGTTTCTTCCATTTCCTAAGAAATGTTTTTTTTTAACATATTAATTATTCCTGAATTTTTTTACCTCTGCCAAACAGTTGAGCTGGGAGCTAAAGGGTTCAATTGTAAAAGTGTGCTACATGCAGGGCATTTATTTTGGATCTATTTGCACGAAGTAAAACATATATGAATGTCATGCTTTTTAATTATCATTTTAATTTTGTTTATTATTATTCTGGCCTTCAGTTATGCTACACTATATAAAATACAAATAAAAGTATTCCCTTACTTTAAGATATATCATGACCCACAATTCAAAAAATGAATGTTTGTTTGCCTCTGTAGCTGTTGTTTAAACCCGCTCTCTCAAGGCTTTAAACTTTTGTCTTTAAATAGTGTGGAAATTATGTGCATGATATAATTTAAAAAATATTATAAGTAATAATACTGAGTTGATAAAGAAGTGTGAAAGTTGAAGTGTTTGGTAGGACAGCTCTCCAAAGTGTCTTTAATTTATATAATATACAGTTTTGGTCTTATCAAGAAACTAAATTACTTTTTATCTTTAAATGAAAATGTATTTATTAATTTATATTTCTAAAATATACTTGTCTCACATTCCTGAAACAAGAATATTGTTGGGATCTTATGAATTTTTGTGTTGTTTGTTTTATATTTTGTATGTATTTGGTGTGTACCATATCGATTTTGCATTATTTTCTACCTATTACAACACTTTATTTATATTTTTAAAACTCTCCGTAAAACTTATTTTTATTCCTTGGCTTTTAACCCTTTTTCATGGTTTGTTTTTAGTTACTTGTTTTATTATTTAAAATTGTTAAAAAAAATAAAAATAAAAAAAGAACATCTCTTTTAGTGTTTAAACCTGCTTTATTTTATCCGTTGTTTTAAATTGTTGTATGTCTTGTTTATTCGTGTACAGCACTGAGTTTCAGCTGTGGTTGTTTTTAAAGTGCTTTATAAATAAAGTTGAGTTCTTATTCTAGTTCTGTGTTGATTGTTTTGCACCAATTTAGCAAGTCAAATTCTTTGTATGTGCAAATGAACTTGGCCATAAATAACAGTTCTGATTGTGAGTGGAGGTCACTGCTGTAACAAGCAGAGTAATTAACAAATTAAACTTAATATATAAAAATATTTTGCTGCCTGAGCTGTTAAATCACATTTATTTTATAATTTATAGTCAATATTTTTTATATTGTCCCAAATGTTGACAAAAGTTCTGCAGACACTTCATAGGAGAGTGGGTTAATGTTATTTTCCTCTTTTTTTATCCCACATTTTCAGCCTGAAGACACGCCCCCCTACCCGAAGCCCCGCCCCTTTGCTCTAAGCTCCGCCCCCTGAGACAGCTCAGTGGTTTCCCTCAGAGCAGGGGTCATTCTGCAGACACACTCGGGCTGATACACTCTCTCTCTCTCTCGGAGGTTAAAGATGGCCGACTCCACCAGCAGCAGCAGCAGCTCCGAGGCGTCGACCAATCACGTCGTCTCGTCGACATCGCTGAAGGACCTCTCTCACTCAGGTAACACTCACCTGCTCTGCTGTGACTGAGCCTGCTGCTCTCTGATTGGCTCACTCATGATGTTAAACTCATCTAAATGCACTGACTTAAATCTGATGGTGTTTGTGATTGTTCTTTTTCAATCGTTGCCATGGTAACAATCCCCTCACCCGAGATCAGCTTATATCGTTGATTTAGAGGAAGGTCAACGGTCAACGATAAAAACAGTTATGAGGATGTAAGAGCTTTCTGCTGCAGTTGCACAAATAAATATTTACATTTAACAATCAAATTAAAGGGCAAATACCAGTTTAGGATGAGCTAACACGCTAATCACACTTGTTAGCATCTTGTTGGCTAGCTGAAAGACCTGTTTTTAGCCTTTTTCCATATGCTGTTGACTGGTCGTTGTTAGCCTGATGTTAGCATGTCATTAGCACAACCATTAGAGGCAAAGCGCTGTATTACTGGGCCATTAGCTTATATGTTAGCTGTTAGCATGTAGCATCAAGCTCTAAAGAAAACTTAACCCTCCCTTGAATTTATTTGAGTTAGATTAATAATTACTTTATCTAAAGATAAAAGCTATTTCAATAAACCTTTTTATGAGCGACCTTCAGTCTGAGCATGTTTTTTGTGACGCTTTATGTTTATGCTTGTATTTATAAGTTTATGTTTACGTATTAGCGTTTATATAATCCTGACCCCATACTAACGTCATTTGAGAGCGTAGACCTTAGCGAGTTACTCTCTGAAAATGTCGTCACAATCCATCCTAAACTTTCAGAGTCATCTCGCCAACGGATGGCGGGACGGACGAACAGCAGAAACTTGACCTACATGAGGGTGCGTGTGATTGGTCAACCGTCTGTACCGCTAATCGTGACATACAGGAGTGTGTCTGATGAATTATTGAGCCATGATTATCAGATTAGCGATAGCGGCGCTGGTCCTCGGTATGTGGGGTAATCAGTCTGTTAGCCAACTCGTTGCCATGCTAATTAGCTGTGTGACACACAGGGCTCTTTGTGTTGCGCACTGCTAACAGTCAGCTGACCAAGTCCTTAATAAGCTGCTTATAGCTAATCTGCTCATACGTCACATGACCCGATCATGTGGTCAAAGGTCACACATATTTCTGATCAGCTGATCCCCTCTGATCTCAGACTGCTGTTATCAGTCCGCAACAAGGCCCCGCCCACTTTGGCCCCGCTAGAAATTATTGCACTGTAAAAATAAACTTGTTCAACTGTTAATAGATTGAGATAAATATGACATTACACTGTAAAAATAAACTCCAGTTTAACTTTTTTATAAATCACGATAAATATAACATTACACTGTAAAAACAAACTTCAGATTAACTTTTATAGATTGAGATAAATATAACATTACACTGTGAAAAAAATCCAGTTCAGCTGTTTATTGATTAAGATAAATAAAACATTACCATGTAAAAAAAACCCTTCAGTTTAAATGTTTATAAATCAAGATAAATATAACATTACACTGTAAAAAACAAACTCCCGTTTATCTGTTTATAGAATGGGATAAATACAAGAATACACTGTGAAAATAAGCTCTAAGTTAACTGGTTATACATCAGGATAAATACATTACACTGTAAAAATTAACTCCAATTTAACTGTTTATAGGTCAGGATAAAGAAAACATTACACTGTAAAAATAAACTCCAATTTATCTGTTTATTGGTCGGGATAAATATAAAATTACACTGTAAAAATAGACTCCAGTTTAACTGTTTAAAGAACAAGATAAATAAAACATTACACAGTAAAAATAAACTCCAATTTAGCTGTTTATAAATCAAGATAAATATAACATTACACTGTAAAAATAAACTCCAGTTTAACTGTTTATAAATCAAGATAAATATAACATTACACTGTAAAAATAAGCTCCGGTTTAACTCTTTGTATATCTAGATAAATATAACATTACACTGTAAAAAACAAACTCCCGTATATCTGTTTATAGAATGGGATAAATATAAGAATACACTGTGAAAATAAGCTCTAAGTTAACTGGTTATACATCAGGATAAATATAAGAATACACTGTAAAAATAAACTCCAGGTAAACTGTTTAAAGAACAAGATAAATATAACATTACACTGTAAAAATAAACTCCAGTTTATCTGTTTATAGATCAAGATAGATATAACATTACACTGTAAAATTAAACTCCAGTTTAACTGTTTATAGAATAAGATAAATATAACATTACACTGTAAAATAGACGTCTAACTGTTTATAGATCGAGACACATATAACATTACACTGTAAAAATAAACTCCAGTTTAACTGTTTTGAGATTGGGATAAATTCATATCATATTGTTGTTTTTTTCTGTTACACTTCATTTCAAGTACGAACCTAAACCTTGCAAGTTCATAAGTTTTCCCACAACATTTACATCGAGGACAGAGGAATGTGTTTGACAAGACTTGGGAACTTTTGCTAAACTTTTTAATGTTAAAAAATGAACTTGATGTTGCATAATGATGATCATGTCTAATGTTTAATGTCGTCACATTCTGTTTTTTTTTCTTTTTTTAGTTAATTTTACATGTATACAAATATTTTTGTCTGATTTGTGGTTGAAATTTTAGGCCTTTATATTGGTCTCAAACTGGTGTCCTGTTTAATTCTGTGAATTCTGATTATATGAGTTCCTTTTCTTTGTTAAATCTTTGGAAAAAAGTAAAAATAATTATATAAAAAATAAACAAATAAATGGAAGTAGTTTACACTGATGCAGAAACACATTTAAGTAATAAGTCATTGGTTAGTTTTGATGTATTTCCAGATGTTTATGGAGTTTTTGAAGTTTCGGCTTTGGAGCAAAAATGTTGATTCATAAAATTTCAGTTCATTACAGAGGATGCTGTCACTCATGTTATCTGTTTGGGACGAGTTTTGTCCTCTTTGTTTGCTCCGTGGACACTTCAGTGTTTTTGGATGGAGTCTGGTATTTGTTAAAGTGTCCAAAGGTCCAGTTGTGTTTGTGTTTGTTGGAGTTTTGTAGTTGTGTTGTGAAATGGTACCTTCTGCACTGTAGGCCTTTCTGTTCTTGTGAAATAAAAACTAAGGAAAGGTTCGATTCATAAGAGCAGCTGTCCAATAAATGGCCCTCTGAAATTTACCCATCATGCACTTCAGCTCACTGACATTACCCATCATGCTCTGCAGCCTTACAGCTGGTCCACTGGAGAGAGCCGAAGAAATCAGCGGTGGCGTTCGGCTTCTCTCTGCTCGTCCTCTTCTCCGTGGCAACCCTGTCGGTCATCAGCGTGGTGTCCTACCTGCTGCTCACCTGTCTCTGCATCACCATCACGTTCAGGTGAGGGGGCGGGGCCAACGGGCAGGTGAACAGACTCCACAGAGTGAACAAAAAGGTTCACAAGGGAGACATTCAGGGTGGGACGAAAAATGTGAGGATCAATGAAATAACTGACCAGTTGATCGATCTATGGATCAATAAAAGAAACTTCAATAAAGCAACCAATGAAATAATTCACTAATCAATACGATGTAATATCAATCAGTTCATTAATTAATCAAATATGTATTCAACCTCCAATTTAATTAATCATTTATCATTTCCAACAAAGACTAGGACAATAACTAATCAATTAGTTCATCTTTAAACTGATGAAATCTATTTAAAAAAATCAGTATTTCAGTTAATCAACCAATCAGTTTATCAGTGATCAAACCATACAATAACTTATTTAATTGTTTTATAAAGCCCTCACTCAAATGAACAAACTAAATGTGATGTGTCTCAGCAGCTGCAGAGATGAACTGAAATCATGTAAAACAACAGACAGGTTAAAATTCATCTTAAAAATAAAATATTAAACAGAAAAAGAATGAAAAAAAGTGTGAAAATCAGTAACATCAGGGGTATGTGTATCCAGTGATGTGTTGTTATTGCTATGATTTGTCTGAGCTTGTTGTTGCTTTGTGTGAATTTCAGTCAGACATTTTTAAAATGGAAATGGGGTGGGGTTAGATACGTTTGTTACTTCTCCCTACACCCTTTTTGAACTGAATCTGTCATAGATTTGTTTATTTTTAAAATAATGGGAACATACATGTTAATGAACATATAATATGTGAGATTATAGCGGTGGGGCTAATTTCCATCTGTAGTCCCATTGGCAGGTTGGTGCTGTACAAAACATTTATACACAATAAAAACAAAACAAAGAATATGAAACAAAGCAAACATAGTTGATTATCATGAAAAAAAAACATTTCGGCCAAGGGGCTGGTTAGAGTGCAGAGTGCTAAAGTGTGAAGTGCATTATTGTATTGCAAATTGCCCCAAAAATATAAAGTGCTATTTTGATTGCCTAATGCTTAATTGCATATTACAATAATCCAATACTAGCGATGGTCATTTGTAGAGCTGAAACGATTCCTCGAGTATTCGCGAGTACTCGATTACAAAATATCCTCGAATTAAATTTTGTGCCTTGAAGCCTCGTTTAATATATAATTATACATATAAATATATATCTGGACTACTATACAGTGCACAGTGTTTGACACGGACGGTCATTTCTGTGGCACAACGCGCCTGCTACCTCCGCTGCTGTGCGGCTTGTAAAATCATGAAGGAAGAGAAAAGAGAGGGACAGAAAGGAGAGAGACCACAGAAGAAATGACAGAGTGTCCCAAGTGTGTGGTCACTACAAGAAGGGGCGAAAAGAAAACACAGTGCAGTGTGTCTGATGTCAAACTGAGTGAGCTTAGCACGTAGCTTAGCACGTAGCTTAGCACGTGACATGCGTCCTCTTTCCATGGTGGAGGACACAGGATTTAAGAACATGATCAAGGATTTCAATCCAAACTACACAATGCCCTCCAGAACACACTTCACAAATATAATTGCAGAATTATATTACTGCTTTGTAAATCAGTATTGTATTGGCTTTGTTTTAAGCCAGTACTGGTTTAAACTTTGAAAGTTGTTAAAATAAAAACCCTTTTCTGAGGAATAAACAGCATTTGGTTGCTCATTTTGAAAGCCCTAACATGTTGCATTGTATACAATTGATTTATTTGTTTAAAAACAAAAAGTATATTTTGTTAGAGTACTCGAGTACTCGAAGAAATAATCTACAGAGTACTCAATTCCAAAAATACTCGATAGTTGCAGCTCTAGTTATTTGTGAAACCTAGAGTACCTAGGAATATAAAGTGCTAGTTGCATTGCACATAAATATTTCCTTGCAAAGATTAATAAAAATGGTGTAATAGTTGATTGCCTTTGCTTACCTTTATGTTTTATTTTGTTGGATTTGTATAGACATATACATCTGTACGTTTTCCATTCAAGTTTGAAATAATCATTCATTCGATGAAATCAACCTGTTAACTTGCCAATCAGTTAACTGATTTATCAAATAAATAATCAACCAAGAGACAAATTTACAATCTTCTTATGATGCTGCTAGTCAATCAAAACTCTGTGCTGAATTGTTGACAAAGACCTGGGTCATGAAGCCTTTTATTCTGGGGTCAGTCCACATGATTTATGATTTATTTATTTATTTATTTACTCCTGTTGTGAACTGTTTGTTTCCAAGACAAATGTGCATGAAAATATAATCCATAGTTAAAACATTGTTTGTTAAAATATTTGCACAATATTGCAATATAGCACCTCTTACCCAGCAGGAACTCTGATCACATGACTGTAATTAAAGATATCATCACTGATTTAATGTCTTCATGTGTTTGTTCTTCAGGGTTTATAAATCTGTGATCCAGGCCGTCCAGAAATCAGACGAAGGTCATCCATTCAGGTAACACACACCTGTGATGAAAAGCTATTAGTCTTTATATAAAGGGAAACGTGAACTTTTTCATTGTTTTTGTGCCTCGTTTCACTCCCGAGTCTATGAAAAGCAGATAGACACCATTCTTTTGACTGTGCGTTCAATAACAAGGAAGAGACGGGCAGAACTCGCCCATCGCGAATTAGCTTAGCGCAAACCCTGAGAGTCAATGGGTAGTGTTAGCCTGCCTCTGCACACAGTCATCAAATAAACTCTTCAGCAACTCTAAACTGTCCGATGTGCTTGTTGTGACTCTTTTTTACTGTATTATGTTACATTATCTGTTTTTAGACTAAGATTAACACTTCATGTAGCTTTTGAAAGAAATAATTACAAACATAACAGCAGAGCGCGTGTGAAAACCACCGCGGATGTGCTTGTAAGTAAGTCAACAAGTTGGCGTATCCCTTTAAACGGCTTAGGCGCTCTCCAAAACAGAGAGAGTGTATCATGAGGCCGGATGTGTTTACTGATGGTCGACGAACATGCGAGTGCGAGGTTTGACTTAGAGAGCTTTGAGTCGATGGAAAGTCAAGAGAGGAACCACAGAAGCTCAAGTCCATGTCCCCTTACATCCCTCCAGGTCTCTGCTGGACAGGGACATTGCACTGTCATCGGAGACGGTCCGTCAGTTAGCTGATCAGTCTCTGGTCCACATAAACTGGTTCAGTAATCAGACCCGGCGCCTCCTGCTGGTGGAAGACCTGGTGGACTCTCTGAAGGTCAGAATGTGTTAGCTTACTGATGCTAACCCTTTAGGCTAACTCTTAAGTGCTTACAGCTAATGCTAACACCCTAACCTGAGTCAAATCCAATCAAAGTGGTGCAGTCTGTCAAATCAACATCAGCCGATTAAAGGAGGTAAAACAAGTCGTGTTTAACAGCCAATCAAAGACGAGAGGGGATAAGGGGCGGGCCTACGTCTACTACCATGTATGTTTGATCATCCACGGCTCACTTGTCATCATGAAGGTCCTCGTGAGCGCCATAGTTTACGAGGACCTTCTCTACAGTTGTAATATACTAAACACTGGACATCAGATAGATCATGTCTTTAACCCTTTCATGCATGGTGTCCACTACAGTAGACAGATGTTTGGAATAAATTTTACACCCTTTAGGTTGCAGCATCATGTCCAACAACAAGGTGGAAAATTCCCAAACCCTTGCGTCATATTTTAAAAAATATTATCTTTTCACATTTTTACCATATCAAGATATTACACCATAAATCCAGAAAAGTTGACAAAGGGTAAATTGGGTATTGTGCCTGTATTCATATTTCACACGATTTTGTATTTTTTATTTTAAATTTTGTTGTAATTCTCAAGTGAATAGTTTGATTAAATAGCATCGATACATATACTCATAAACATGTGTTTCTGGATCTTTACTAAGCTCCACTAAATTACTATTTATACCATTAATGTGTGATGAAGAGGACAGTAGGGCTGGGGCAATACGCTCTTCTCCTGATTCAATTATTTACGATTTTTTTTGGTGCCGATTCGATTTAAATTGTGATTCTACCATATTGCCAATTTTTGCAATCTTTAATTAGCTTTTTTAACACCAGTGGAAAAGATGAACAATGATGATGCATACAGACTTTATCAGGAAGAACACACATCACATATGAGTCTGTTTTTAGCATTTATTCAGCAATATATTTTAACCAGCTGTTTATACTCACTCTTCAAAAGACTGGACTGCATTTAAAAGTGGCTTATTAACACAGACTAAAATGAAGCATTTAAATTTGGAAAAAAACGTTTTTGTTAACAAAAAAATTGATTTAAAAGTCGGCAAACAAAAAATCCTGATATTTATGTGAACAGATTTTTTCTCCCACCCCTAGTGGACAGATGCATAATTCCCTCAAAATATAAGGCTAAAAAAACTGGCCGTGATTTTAACTTGTTTGAAAGTAAAATCAAACATTTTAAAAAAGTATTCCTTTGTTATTAAATAATTCATGAATGAAAGGATTTAGGGGTCTGTTGGTCCATGACCAATTCTGGATGTCTATTGGATGTCCAACCATGACCCAACTTTAGGTAATTTAGTTACTAGTTTAGGTAGTTTAGGTAATTTTTTGGATGTCTTTGATCTGTAAGAATTGTAATAATGATACCTTTATTTTATAAAGCACTTGAAAAGAACTCAAAGAAAATGAACAGAGTACATTTAAAGGAAATTAATAAATAAAAGGGAAAAAAGAGATTTGAAGGTGGTAAGAAGATTTTTTAACTGGATTTGGTCGAATGGCCCAAAGCCATCAGTGCTTCCATTGCAGTTTTCCACAGGCATTCAAAGAAGAACTGCAAGTGAGGGAGCAAACACCAGCAGAGAAACTGATACGGTCATGTGGCAGATGCACTTGGTATGGGGGGATATGCCCCCTTCGATTCATAATGTCACTGAGTCCCCGTCCTTCAAAAGCAGAATGTATGAGACCTGATAAAATCAACTTTAAGAGGACTTTAAGTTGGTGTGTTGGAGCTCCACTAAAGATAAATGAGGTTGATGTATGCAGATGATACAGTCTTGTCACCATGCCATATATCCACCATGGAAATGTTTCAGAACCTTCAAAAACAACTGCAGCTGGTGATTGGACGATCAGTCTGTCACTCACACTCTTCATAGACCAATCATATCAAGCCACAGTGTGACGTAGCAGTTAGCCTCGGTTGTTAGCTTAACTCATTTCTTGTTTTATTTCTAGACTATTGTCTTACATTAAACCTTACCCTACAGATGTATCATTTACCACATGAACCTTACCAAAGACAATCTCCACCAAGTTCTCCTGGTAAATTTCTGAGGAGAGCAGATTTCACCAGGTATCACTGAATAACTACAACTACCACTGACTGACGACATCGCAGAGCCTGGCGCACCCTGCACAGTGTGCAGCCAGTTTGGCAATTTGGTAGACCCGCTGCACCTAGATGGGTGTGACAGCTCACCAGGGGGAGGTGCCGACAGATTCATGTTGGCGCAGTGACAATTTTGTGCCAAAAAACAGTGCAGAAGGTGCGCTGAAAGCTCACCTGCTCCTACCTGGTCTATTCTCGGCGCAGGCGAAGCGCACCCTCCGCAGTGTTAATTTGGTGACAGGCGCACACGTCACCAAACCCTCAGAGGCAGGTCATTGCATTGAAATGTGTCAAGCACATTTCAATGCAATAAACAATCACATCAATCACTATTAATGTAACCGTCTGAACCAGCATATACATTTGTATCTATATTAACTGTCCCGTCACATCTGATGTCGGATTAAAGCCGTTTGTCATAATGGAAACTTAACCTGACTGCAGCTTGAAGTTTGATGCACATCTCACAAGCCAACAATAAACAGCCTCACAATCCAATACGGAGTATATATCTGGCTCATGAAATTCAAAATTTTATGTCTTTAAAGGCCCAACTAGGAAGTGGCATTGCAAATTAAGTCAGGCCATAAATACTGTAGTGTGGCAACAATTTCTTTCTTCATACTTTACATTAAACATTAAATAAATAAATAATGAGTTAAACTGCATGAACGAGGAAAGTGGAGAACCATGATGATTATATAATAAAACAGGAATAAATAAATCAAATACTGAATTAAACTTAAAATTCAGATAATGTTCAGTAAATAATTCAGGAAGTGTTCCATGTGCCTTATTAATGATCTCCATGATTTATGAGTCTTTTAATTGTTTTTAAGTGTTCATTAACTATTCCCCTAGTGTTCTTGAAACCTTTTTTAGTGTTTTTATTTAATTTTAATGTTCTCCTACTGTTCCATGAATACTCTAGTTGGCAGGGGCGATGTGGTTGATGACGTACATCGGCTCGATCTTTAACGGCGTGACCATCCTGATCCTCGGTGAGTCTTTAAACGCTCTCATGTACAACAGGAACTTTAATTTTGATCTGTTGGTTCTTGGTTTACTCATTTTTGTTCTTTTGGTTCCAGCGGACATCATTTTCTTCACGACTCCGCTGATCTACCAGAAGAAGAAGGTAACGAACAGCTGACAGGGAGTAAAGTTTAATGAGGAATCTGTTTTACATTAAAAATAAAATATCTGTATTTTATATGAAGATTAATTTTTTATCAAAAATCTGATTTACCACAATTTCTCAATTATAACACACTTTTTTTTTTTTTTTGCTTTTAACCCTTTAACTTCCACCATCAACTATTTAGGAGAGGTCATCAAACCAGGGATATCTTATGTGTTAAAAAAAAAAAAAAAACAGAACAAATTCTGTTTAATTCCATTAACACTTTAGGGAACAGAGAAAACAACAAACAAACCTAAAATCAGATTTTTTTTTGGTGTGGAATGGAAAAGTTTTAAAAGCGAACAGGTGAAATAAAAATGTACTGTATATATATCTATATATACATATATCTATATCTATATCTATCTATATCTATATCTATATATGTATATATATATATATATATATAGATATACATATATATATATATATATATATATATATATATATATATATATATATATATATATATATATTATATATGCAAATAAAATAGCAATAAAATGATCTTAAACTAGATATAAAGTTTGACAAACGCAGAAAAATGTTTTTGATGAATACCTGTATATATACACGCTTAAATCAGTCAAAGGTCCACTATTTAAAGCAATTATAATATTGTCTTTTAGCTTTATAAACCTTTTAATCTCACTCAAAGAAAGTATCGGTTCTCTTGATTTGTTTGTATTTCTTTCTGTATCCTAAAACATTGACAGAACAAACAATGACATGTTATGTTTTTTTTAAGTTAAGCTGGGAGTTAAAAGGTTAAATAACCTTAAATTTTTGGGTGCGTATTATACACGAATAAAAGCAAATACTTAAAATGTTTTGTCACGCCAACATCGCAACTGCAGCACATCTGATGTAAAAAGCTGAACTTTTCCGCTACAAATACACATAACACAGGGTGCTGCAGTCTTGTGAGCATGGGACACCAAAATAGCTGCTCTGTGATTGGTAGGTACACTACGGGTTAGCATGTTCCGGCAAAAATTGAGAAATTGGACATTTGTGAAGCTAAGATGTTTCTGCATATTCAGAGAGAAAATCGTGTTTGATATTTGTTGTGAAAAAAATGAAATTTCATTCATTAAAACTTTAAATAAATGTAATTCTTGAGTTATCTGAGAGAGTGAGGTTTTGGGTAACATTTGGGTAATCAAGTTCAGTGTTTTTCCAGGCAAAAATCATGAAATTATGGAGTGAGTGTGTGTTATAATTGAGAAAATTAAGGTAATCAATTATTACCATCATATCAGATGACGGGTATTAGTTTGTTTTGTGAACCCACAGATGTCTCATATTCCCACAGTGGTGGGTTTAACTGACCTTAATCTTTTGTATCATAACATTTAACAAACCTGTGTGTGCAGACGCAGATCGATCACTTCATTGATGTGATGCGCACCAGAGTGGAGGACACGCTGCAGAAGTAAGTGAAGAGCAACAGAACGAGATACACTTCAACAGAAAGAACACCAAGTACAATAACATTAATACACCAGAACATGTTAAAGGTGCAGTGTGTAGAAATTGGCATTTTAGTGACATCTAGTGTTCAGATTTTGGAATGAGCCTGTCTGTTTCTAAAACATCACATCACTAAGCGACGAGAGCCGGTGAAGACCAAAAAGGATCTTGAACAAAACATTTAAGAACTTAAAATATCAGAACTTCCAGAAAAAAATCTAATAAATATAAATATTAGGGGTGTAACGGGACATGTATCCGTGCCTAACCGCTCAAAAAGGACGTTTGGTTCGGTACAGTGCTGTATTCGAACGAGTACAGTAAGTTCACGTTGGCCGCTGCACATGGCTCTTCAATATTCACGGGGTACTCGTCTATGATTGGCGTGGTGAGGGAAGGCTTTTTGATATTCATGAGGAAAGTGGTCTGTGATTCGTGCTCTTGGATCATGTACGTATCATGTGGACGTGACGTCCTACGGGGAGCCAATCAGAAGATGAATATCAAAGAGCTTCTGTAACGACAGGAGCTTGTGTCTGAATTGTGCACAATGGCTACTGCTAGCAACCAACCGGAGCTTGAGGACCCTCCCCCGTCGCTGAAATCTGCTGTTTGGGAACACTTTGGCTTCCTGGTGAAATATTGCAACGGAGAAAGACAGGTGGATAAAACAACTGCGGTGTGCCGATACTGTGAATTCAACTGCCGTCTGCATTCAAGCAGCCTCTCCCAGACAGTTCAGATCGGGCCAAAGCGATAACAGCATCCATCAGTGTTTTTATAGCATCAGATCTAAGACCATATTCAGCTGTGGAAAATACTGGTTTTAAACACATGCTAAAGGTGATTGAGCCCCGGTATAAAGTACCCAGCCTCCCACATTTAGGCCAGGAATTTAAAAAGAAACTCATTATTTTTAATTTCATACATTTGTTGTTTATTTATTTAAATTAACTTAGAATTACCAAGCAGCACATTGAATTTATTTTGGTTTTCAGTTTGTATAATGACTAATTTTTGGTTTAATAAACGTGCTAAACAAGCGAATGGTTTTGTGTTGTTCCCATATTGTACCGAAAATGTACCAAACCGTGACCCCAAAACCGAGGTATGTACTTAACCGTGATTTTTGTGTACGTTACAACCCTAATAAATATATAAATCTATATTTCCTGTAATCTGTGTCTGTTTCAGGTTACATGACAGGTTACCTGGAGCAGTGAAGCGGGCAAAAACGGACTAACCTGTGACGGCTGTGGCTCCTCCCCCTCCTCTGATTGGCTGATGTTTGGCTCATGTGTTTTCAGTGAGATGAACTCCCTTAAAGATACTGTATTGTTTATGTTTACATAAAAAAGCAGATAGTTGTTTATACGCGTATGAAAGGAGATGTATTGTTAAAGTTTAAAAATAAATCTGAGTAAACAAAAACACAGATCTCTGTTTTTATTATCAGAAGATCAGATTGGATTTTTGACAAAAATGAATCATTTAACATTGGATTAAATTAATCCTGATGTGCTGCACATAACTAAGGTTACTATTATTACAAATTATAATAAAAAAATAACATTCAAGATGAAGCAAATAAAAACAACATTCATTCATCTAATGAAAAGCCTTTATTGCAAAAATAAACATTATTTATGAACAGTATAAAAAACATTTTTGTGCTTTTATTGTTTTATTAGTGCATCTCTGTCTTTTTCCTTTTTGAAATTTATTTTTTCCTTCCATTTTGTCAGATTTTTCAACAACTCTTTCAGTAATTCATATTTTTTTTTCATGTTGTTAAATTGATTCACTTGTCTCCAGCAGGTTAACTTAAAGGTGTGGTGGGGTCACTGAGCATGCTCAGTAGCGTGTGCAGAAGCCGTGGATCTCTAGTTTGGAAATGTCTCTCTCGTTGGTGAAGACGGCCCGATCGATCCGAGAGCTCGGGCTGCCCACGTTCGCCAGCCACCGTTTCCTTAGCAAACAAACAAAAGTGGGAAAAAAAGGAACAAAGATGAACTATCAGGGAAAATTAAGAAAACAAACAAAAATAACAGCGTCAAACAAAAATAAACAAAAAACAGAAACAAAAGAGAAATTGAAAACACTAAAAACTTAAAAAACAAACAAGAAGAACAAACACGAGCACATAAAGAATAAACATGCAAACAAATTAAGAAGTTAAACAATCATCTTACTGTTGGCTGATTGGTTAGCATAGACTCATATCTGCTTTCTGATTGGTCAGCGTGGGCTTGCATCTGTTCTCTGATTGGTTGGTTTACTCACATGTCTTCGACATGGTCATGTGATCCCTGGACTTGTCCAATCACGGTTCCCTGTCTGGTGTTTTTCACCCAACCGCTGAGACCCAGAGAGCGACCCTGATCCTCAGTGTACTGAGAGGAAAGATTTTATTTATTTATTAATTTACTGAAATATGAATAAATTAATTTATTTGTGCATTTTATTGATCTAATTAAATCAATCATTCAGCCACAACAAGTGACTTTGACCTAACATGGCAACTGAAGAAATATAATTGAATTTGTTTATTATTTATTAATTCTTTGATTTATATCATGTATTCAGACCCAGTGAGGGACCCTGAGTCTACAGGCGTGTTTATGATTAAAAGAATGAACTTACCATCCTGAAGCAGACTCCTGAAACAGAAACAGACTCGTAAATGTCACATCATAAAAACAACGATTATGTACAACAAAACATACATAACATGTCCCGTCTGTTCAGAAGGCTAAAGAAGGTATAAAAAGATGTGTTTCTGTTGATAGGGTTAAACTATAGAACGATGCAGACACAGACGTGGCAAAAATTGTTGTTACCCTTCTGTTAAAGACAGAAAAAGCCCACATGGTCAATTAAATAACATGAAATTGACAAAGGTAAAAATATATAAAAATTTACTAAACATTAGCTAATGAAAATCAAACATTGCATTATCAGAATTATTATAAAAAACAAAATACTGCAACAGGCCTGGACAAAAATGATGGTACCCTTAACTTAATGTGTTGTTGCACAACCTTTTGACTCAATCACTGTAATCAGGTGATTTCTGTAACTCTCAGTGAGACTTCTGCACCTGTCCACAGGTATGTTGGCCCACTCCTCATGAGCAAACTGCTCCAGCTGTCTCAGGTTTGAAGGCTGTCTTCTCCAGACTGCATGTTTCAGCTCCTTCCACAAATGTTCAACAGGATTTAGATCAGGGAGTCATTGTCCTCCCTGGACAATGACTCAGGATTGTCCTGAGTCATTCTTGGGTGTTTTTAGCTGTGTGTTTTGGCTCATTATCCTGTTGGAGGACCCATGACCTGTGACTGAGACCAAGCTTTCTGACACTGCTCCAGAATTACATTTTAACATGCACAGATTCAAGTCACCCTGTGTTCAGATGCAGCAAAGCAGCCCCAGAACATAACTGAGCCTCCTCCATGTTTCACAGTATGTACAGTGTTCTTTTCTTTGTATGCTTCATTTTTGTTTCTGTGAACATAGAGCTGATGTGACTTACAAAAAAGAACATTCTCCCAGAAGCTTTGTGAATGGTCAATATGGATTTGGGCAAATTCCAGTCTCGCTTTTTTATGATTTCAATTTTTAATTTGTCATTTTCCTCCTGTAGCCACGTCCAGGGAGGTTGGCTACAGTCCTGTGGACCTTAAACTTCTGAATAATCTGTGCAGCTGTAGTCACAGGAACATCAAGCTGCTTAGAGATGGTTTTATAGCCTTTACCTTTAACATGCTTGTCTATAATTTTATTTCTAATCTCCTGAGACTGCTCTCTCCTTAGCTTTCTGTGGTCCATGTTCAGTGTGGTACACATCATGATACTAAACAGCACAGTGACCACTTTTCAGCCTTTAAATAGGCAGACTGACTGACTACAAGCTTGAAGACACCTGTGATGATAATTACAGGGCACACCTTAGTTTAACATGCCCCAATGGTCACACCATTTTTGATCTTTTCAAGGTGTACCAGCATATTTGCCCAGGCCAGTTTCATTAGTTTGTTTTTTGAAATAATTTTTTAAGGTAAAAATCAAAAACAATGTATGATTTTCATTAGTTAAATTTCAGTAAATTTTTATTTATAATTACTTTTGTCGGTTTGAAGTTATTTCAGTGACCATATGGTTTTTCTTTTTTTAACGGAAGGCTTCCGGCAATTTTTGCCACGTGTGTATAAACTTTAAAACCTGTCATTCATGCTACATCTTCAGAAAAATGGTTTCTAAAGTTATTACTAAAAACTTATAAGTTTTGATTGTGAAATGATAGTGTTAATGTTGTTGATTTATTATCTCTGGTTTTTGGTAGCTTAATTTTGTTAAATACGTGGACCAGGCTCAGATAAGTGTCTTACTTCTGCCTTTTCAGTCACTACCCAATACAAGAATTCTGGTTTGTTTAAAATGTCTATCCTGTGACAAATATTTTAAAGTGTATGATGATGACTGAATAAAATTCTAGCCTGTCTTATCCTGCAGGCTCCTATGGATGTATTATATTTATGACATATTACTAACGTGTTCATAACATGTTTGTGAATCTCCCTGCATGCTCCCAAAGCATTTGTTTTATATTACATGTTAAAAACATGTTAAAAACATGTACGTAAGAGGCCGTATGTGACTCACCCTGCACATTTCCGAAGACCTCAAAGTCCACGGAGCTCAGTCTGCTGCCGGACATGAGAAATCTGAGGAGACAAACTAAAATCAGAGCGAACAGAAGGACAGACACCAACATGTCCGTCTGATTTTTAGCTCCAAGCTGCTTTTATTTTTATCTCTGATACCTGACACCCCTGCCAAAATAAGAGCCCTGCACTATCTGCAGCAGCTTTATGTCTAAAATAAGAAACCTTCAGAATAAAAGCCTCACATTATAGACACACTGACCAACACTGCTGGTTTATGCTTCAGAAAGATGATTTATCAATAATTTTAACTGATATATATGGACAAAGAAATAAACATCTAGACATTCACATTATTGTCTGTTCCACTTGATATTTTTATATTTATCATCCACAGTTCACTGAGAATTAATGATGCAAGACAATTTAATTTGAGTAATTTAATTCCTGTTCCCAGTCCCAGTATATCTGAGACTACCTCTGTGACTTATGCTCACCTGAGAAAACTTAATCAAAACTTTAAGACTTTTAAAAGACTGCAGTCTAACACCACCTCACATTCAAAGACAAATGGTTCATGACCAGTTTTAGGCCCCATCCACAAGAAGACAAACCGAGGTCTAAACACATACGTTTTTTACAGAATCTGCGTATCATCCATATGAAGACGGCGTTTTGGGGGTCTGTAAACGATCATTTTTAAACCAGGTTCCAGAGTGGAAAGATTTTGAAATGCCGTATACACAGCTCCGTGATTACTGGCTCTCCGCAACTTTTCAGATATGCTTGTGTCATAGTTTCATATCTTCATTGACACGCATGCGCCACACGCGGCAACGACAACAACAATAGCGACGTACGGTGTAGCATATGTGCTGATGAAGCTAGTGACCCTACTATCCCTGTTGCAGTAAAATCTCCTTCTCAATCACCACCGAGTTGAACAAACAATTATCGAGGACACATTACAGCACTTTATGATCACTTTATCAAATCTCTGTTTAGAACTTTTGCCGCAAGTGTGCATGCCCACTGTTTTTTCGTCTGCCTCCACTTGTTTCTATCATATCGTTACAGCGCCCCTAGAGATCTGGCATGTGTTTTACAGCGTTTTCATGCATATCGAGTGCAGTCTGTTTTGTCTTCGTGTGGATGGGGCCTTAGTCTCAAAAACTGGACTCTATTGGCCCTTTTCCACTAGCACACCTTGGCCCTACTCGACTCGGCCCTACTCGATTTGCAGCGTGTTTCCACCAGCCTGGTGCCTCCTAAAACAAGCTAGTTTTAGTACCTACTCCGCTCTGGTTCCAAGCGAGCTGAGTCGATACTAAAAGATGACATCACCGACTGCCGGCTACTGAATGGTTGGACAATGTCGTCATCGATGAATCATGAGCGCAACGACCTAGCATGTTAGCGGTAGCTACCATTAGCTTACCCTCATCCGTCTTTTCTTTGCAGCTGGATTGCTCTGGTCCTCGGCTTCATTCTGTTGTATAGCTTCCAAAACTCTCCTGTGCTTCTCAAGGGGTATTTCTTCTTACCACCTGCAGCCTTCTTCTGCTTTCCTTTTTTACTCGGTATGTGATAAAAAGCCACAGGTTGTTGAGTCGCGCTCAAAATGACGTCACTGCAGAGCCGCTCAGCTGTTTTCAGTGACACTGCACCAGCAGCACAAGGCGAGTAGAGTAGAGCCGGGTAGAGCCGGGTAGGGCTAATGTAAAAGGGCCATAAGAAGATCCCTAACCTCAAGACCAGACTAGCTTTTGTGACTTCTGAATGTTGTCCTCCTGTCCCTAATTTTATGGCCTCTGCTGTATCATCATTATTATTTTAACAATAACTGTGATCACCGTTATTAACGTTTAAATGTTTGATCATATCAGGTTCATATTTAGAGTATGCTGACACAGTGTGCTTGAGGGGTTTAGTTTTTGTTATTAAAATGTTGAGCTGTAATTTCAGTTCAAGAGAAATTTTGACTAAATCGACTTTTTTATCAGTCAGTCCAGTTTATCTGCATTGATGAGTCTTTCCAGATGACAAGACGAGGAAATATAACAGAGGGAAGACGTGTAATACTTATGATGCTTCATATGATACTTCACAGTCACCTTTTGTCTCTCCTCTCTCATCTTTTTTTTGTCCTTTTTTTATTTAATAACCGCCTCAGGATAGACTTTGCCTGGTTTTTGAGGGCACCCCTAGTCTGTTTTTTATTAAAGAAAACTATTAAACAACAGAGGAAAAAGAGTGAAAAAGATTAAATGAGTTTATTAGGCGACAACAACACTGGTATGACAATAAAAGCCTCAGCATTAGCATTGCATTAGCATTAGCCTTTCGGTTCACCATTGATTTCAACCATCCAGTGAAGCAGCTTTAAACTCATAAATAAACTGTAAATAAACATTTGAATATAAAAGTCTAACACAATATCAAACACTATCTAAACTAGTCAAACCAGTCTATCAGGTAAATAACTTTAAACGTGTTAATGAGTCAAACGAGGGCTCTGAAGAGGAAGGAAGAAGCAGCTCCTAAAGCCAAACCCAGGGACAGGAAGAACGCCATGACGGCCCCGGCTGTTTCTGCTTCATGAGCAAGAACCATCCTGAAAAATAACAATGAATATTCATCATTATGTAATCAATGGTGTTATAAATAAACAGAAATATACAGACATGTTTATCATCAAAACAGTTTTGTCAAATTTGCAAACAGAACTATAAAGATAATGTATGGACATGTTATTATCTCACTAGTAAAGCAATCCTGCGCCACAGTCCTCACCCATATTGTGATTTGCACCATAAATATTAGTCCTACCTTTATTTAATCAAAATATTTAGATTCCTTGACCATGAAAACATACCATTAGCAATCGGATTCATAATGATATCTTTTTTAGGTCAGTAGTTATTCACAAAAATCACATTTTTCATTATGGTGGTTTTACGCTGACCTGAAACACTCCCAAAATCGAATCATTTGTTCCTTGTCCCAATCCGGACATTTCCTGAAAATGTCACCGAAATCCGTCGGTAACTTAAAGTTAAAGGCTTCAACAACGGTATTAAATCATGGCTGAAGGGGCAAAAAAACTGTTCCTACATATAAATTATTTGCTTGTACATGTTTACCTGATAAAACCTTTTCATTCATCTTTTTATGGAACTTCTATTTTTTTCTGGATATTTTAATTCCTGTATACTTTTTAATGTACCGTGTCTTAGGTGTATTTGTCCTTCTTTAAATTTCTTTTTGTGCATTTTTTATCCATAAAAGCCTCCCATAGACTGGTATTGGAAAGTAGCACTGTGCTATTAACACTTACAGCAGTGCATCTGGGACCTGTGGATATTTAAATAGCACAGCATCAATGTTACTGTGTGTCCTCGCAAATAAACAATAAATAAATAAATAAAAACTAGAAAAGCACTCGGAGAGCGCAGACCTCCGCCAGCACCACAGTCCTCACCCATAGTGTGATTTTCACCATAAATATTAGTTCCATCTTTATTTCATCGAAACATTTAGATTCCTTGACCACGAAAACATACCATTAGCAACTGGATTCATAATGATATCTATTTTAGTTCTGTAGTTATTCACAAAAATCACATTTTACCTCATGGCGGCCAGACGCTGATCCGGATCAACACCAAAATTGAACCAGTTCTTCGTTTTCCCATAATAAACATTTCCTGACAATTTCATCAAAATCCATCCATAACTTTTTGAGTTATTTTTTTCACAGATGGACTAGCAATAACATAACCTCCTGGTGGAGGTAATCATACATATAACATATATTATCATTCCATAAGTTTATTTCAGAATGGAACCAATCAGATCTTATATTATTATAACATTTTACTTATAAATTACTATTCTTATAGATATAGTTTGTAATATGAACATTAATATTAGCCGTTGTGTGCGATAATATTATGATTACAACTAAAAACATAATTTTATTTATTTGAAATATTTTGACCAACATTATTGGAGATTATTGCGCTTCTTACTTAGGCCCGTAGCACATGCACAGGCTGGAGAGGTAACCATTACTGAAGGCAAAGAAGACCATGAAGACGATGAACCAGGCGTCATGACCGAAGTAGATGGGCAGGTTGACACGAGGTTGGACGTTACACAACATGAAGAGAGGGATGAAGACAAGGCGGCAAACGATGAACAGAGGCAGCAGCAGACTGTCCTTATCAGGCTGTAACACAAAAAATACAGATAAACAACCAATGTTTTAATAAAGCAAAAAAAATTATATCAATACAAAGATGTTGATCACAGAGTATCAATCTGAGGCTGCTACAGACACAGTACACTTCAAAACGTAATAAAAGTAACAACAGTAGTTAATTGATTGATTGAAATATTTACGCAGGATGTTTGTACTCACCCACATACGCACAGCTGTTAAGCTCCGCCCACTCCAATCACACAGGTTAAAGAGCAGGAAGCAGCTGACAGGAATAAAATACTGATCTGTTGAAGAACCAATCAGCAGGATCAATAATTAATCAGCACATTGATGTTATTATGTATGTAATTAACAGAATAAATCAATAAACAACACAAGGATTTTAAAAACATACTGATAAAGAACAAACCAGTGGAATCTTTAATAATGTAAAAACATGACAACTCAGTGTCACAGTAGCACTGTAGGTTCTTAGTGTAACAGGAACACTGTTGGTTCCAAGCTCATTGTTACGGGAACAATGGGGGTCTAAGCTCAATGCTAAAGGGAGAATGGGATCCAAGGTCTTTGTTACAAAGACACTGTAGGTTCCAAACAAAGCATTACAGGAGCCTTGTGGGTTCCAAGCTTGGTGTTACAGGAACAATGGGGGTCCAAGCTCAATGTTACAGGACCATTGGGGTCTAAGATCAATGTTACAGGAGCCCTTGGTCTAAGATCAGTGTTACAGGGGCTCTGTTGGGTTAAGCTCAGTGTTACAGGAGCCCTTTTTTTCTAAGCTCAGTGTTACAGGACCTCTGTTGGCTAAACTCAGTGTTAGAAGAGCCCTTTTGGTCTAAGTTCAGTGTTACAGGAGCTCTGTTGGCTAAGCTCAGTGTTACAGAGCTCTGTTGGTCTAAGCTCAGTGTTACAGGAGCCCTTTTGGTCTAAGCTCAGTGTTACAGGAGCTCTGTTGGCTAAACTCAGTGTTAGAAGAGCCCTTTTGGTCTAAGCTCAGTGTTACAGGAGCTCTGTTGGTTAAACTCAGTGTTAGAAGAGCTCTGTTGGGTTAAGCTCAGTGTTACAGGAACTCTGTTTGTCTAAACTCAGTGTAACAGGAGCTCTGTTGGCTAAACTCAGTGTTAGAAGAGCTCGGTTGGTCTAAGCTCAGTGTTACAGGAGCCCTTTTGGTCTAAACTCAGTGTAACAGGATCTCTGTTGGCTAAACTCAGTGTTAGAAGAGCTCGGTTGGTCTAAGCTCAGTGTTACAGGAGCTCTGTGGGTCTAAGCACAGTGTTACAGGAGCTCTGTGGGTCTAAGTTCAGTGTTACAGGATTTCTGTGGGTCTAAGCTCAGTGTTACAGGAGCTCTGTGGGTCTAAGCTCAGTGTTACAGGAGCTCTGTTGGTCCAAGCTCAGTGTTACAGGAGCTCTGCTGGCTAAGCTCAGTGTTACAGGAGCTCTGTTGGTCTAAGTTCAGTGTTACAGGAGCTCTGTTGGTCTAAGCTCAGTATTAAAGGGACATTCGGGTCCACACTGACAGGAAATGCAAACTTAACCACCACTGAAGAAGACACTGTGTCACACACAGGAAGTAAGCTGTTTTCTCACCCCAGGATCCTCCGTCCGCGAGCGTAGATTTGGTGTCGGCAGTGATGGCGGGAAACGTTCCGATGGTGACGGTGAAGGTGAGAGACACAGACAGAGCCAACCGCCAGATCTAAAGGTCAAAGTTTATCAGACAAGAAAAGGCAGAGTTAGTAGAAATGATCAGAAATTTGGTCGCAACATTGATTTTGATTGTATAACATTTATTTATCTTTATTCAGAATGATGGTCAGCTTTAAAGGTGGTATGTTGGAGGAGCAAAAACTTTTGCTCTGGTTAGTATATTTACATTTAAAATATCTAATGTTTATGAACTTTATAAGACTTTTAGAGACATTTAGCTGTTTTTGGATCAACTCTGAAATGACAGAATTCTTTCTCACCTTCTTAAAGATTGTGATGATGGAGACGTCCTGATGGCTGTTCAGGTCGGCAACATCTGTGTGAACGTCTAAACACAAGAAAAAGATGTAGATTAAAAAGAAGAAGAATCAGAAATGAAGAAGGAGTAAGGTATTGACTCACACAGAAAGAAATACAAACATTAATCACAAACCCAAACACCTCAGGGTTTGGGACCATAAACTCTGTCCTGTCTTCTTTGGAGGAGTTTTAAAGTCTTGCAGGACTCTAGCCGAGTGTTTCTGGGTCTAATCATCCACACTTCCCCTCCTCTGCAGGTTTCAGGTCCAAGGCAAAGTCTGACTAGAGTCGTCAGATGTTTGGGTGAAGAAGGTACAGACCCATCGGCTGATCTCCACCTGGTCACCACCAAGATAATCTACTGGATCATTCAGGGGAAAGGTTCACTTGGACAGACGACTACCTCCGCCAAAGACGTTTTTTTTCCAGTCTGTCTTTTTGTTAGCAAGGTTATGCAAAAAGAACAAAAATCCAAGCTGTGTCCACAAATCAGACATGTTGTTGCTGTTGACCTCTGAAGTTTAACACAAATCTTCTTAAAGGGACAGTTCAGTATTTTTGAAGTGGGGTTGTATGAGCTCCATATGGTCACTAAATACTGTAGATACAGTAGAAAGTTCTCTCTTCTCCACCAGTAAAGCCGGGCATACACTGTACGACTGCTGGCTTGTTTTGAGCCGATTTGCCAGTTGTGCGACTATTTTTTGGATCGAGCCGAATTTCAGCTCAATCGTGTGTCATGCTTCCTGTAGTATACGTGGGGTAACGACAAGAGATTGATGTCTCACAACGTGCTCCCGATCACAAATCGGTGATCGCAAGAAAATCAAACTTGTTTGAAATCCTGGTCGCTCCTCGTGAAGGTATCGCACAGTAGAAGCAGTGCTACGAGCCGACTTGCCTCAACCTCTCACACAGAGCATGCGCAATACACAGATAAGTGACGTCAAACCAAGCAGACCGGGACCCACTTCCGGGTGCATCTTCTTCTTCTCCTGCCTATATTTGACGTTGCGGTCAAAACACCATAGAAGAGGAATGATACGGAGTCCGACGTGTGGTATATGGGCGTATTGTGTGAGCAGTGAAGTCGCATCAGAGCATCTGGTGGTGTAGTGTGAGAACGTGATTCATGGGCTGCGAACTTTTGAACTTTGCGATCTAGTGGTGCAGTTTGAGATGGAGCTGTGTCAAACTATTTAAAATATCGCACAGTGTATGCCCGGCTTAAGCCATAGTCTTTAAGAGTCCGTGACAATTAAAAGACGCTAATGGAAAAGTACGGTACCAAATTTAAAGGGTATTTTCTCCACCTACAGGAACTCAAATCAAAAAGTAATACCACAGTTTAAGAGTACATTACATATGAATGTTTTTAAGTGCATTAACATTTCAGAAATATAAAGTTTATCCGGACCTAAGCCAACTCACGTCGTGTGTCCCTCTGCTAAATCACTACGCCATAGTTAGCTAGCGGCTTCAAACGTCTGTTTAGGACTACTTAAAAGCACACTATATGACAAATGTACGGGGGGGCGGAGTGATTTAGCAGAGGGATACATGACGTGAGTTGGCTTAGGTCCAGATAAACTTTATATTTCCGAAGTGTTAAGGCACTTAAAAACACTCATATGTAGCGTACTCTTAAACTGTGGTATTACCTTTTGATTTGAGTTCTTGTAGATGGAGAAAATACCCTTTAAATTTGGTACAGTACTTCCCTGTTAGCGGCTATTTCTGCGTATCAGACTCTTACAGACTGTGGCTTACTGAGGGAGAGGAGAGAACTTTCTACTGTATCTAATGTATTTAGTGGTCATATGGAGCTCATACAACCCCACTTCAAAAAAACTGAACTGTCCCTTTAAGAGCTTAAATTGAAGCTCAGATGTTTTTACCTTTGTTCATCAGAGTCACTGAATTCTCCTCGTCTGTTTTCTGTTTCTTGTTTTTGTCCTGATGAAACTGAAAAAACTCCTGAAACACAAAAAAAACGAACAAAAGTCTGTCTGGGTATAGAAATTATGAATGATGCATACATAATTAATATGTATCTAAAAAACAAACAAACGTAAGACTCATCTGCGAGAAAAAAATATGACCTAAGAGATGAAAACATTTAAACTTTATTCATGCAAAGTTTAAATAGAGTGCTCGACATAATTGCGTACGCCCCTTCAGATTTGTCAGAAAACATTTTGTTTCCTCAACATTTATTTTGACATACTAAACCACAAAATACTCCTCTGAGCCATTGATATGTATGATATGATGTTATCTTTTAAGTATTTCTTAATTTAAGATCAGGATGCAAAAATGAGTTCACCTGAATCAAAAGGGGGGGAGTAAATCAATCAATCAAACTTTATTTGTACAGCACTTTTCAAACAGGACTTTGTGATACAAAGTGCTTTATATGGACATAATAAAATAACAATAACTTAAATAAAAAACGGAAAATTGCATTAATGCATAAAATAAAAATATATGACCCTCCCCATTCCCAATCTACATTCAATACACACACTCACAAACACACAAAGACATAAAATGGAAATTCTGACAGAAAACAGAATTGGAGGACTGAGGAAACGCTACCTTGAATTAAAAATAAGGAAACAGGTGCTGAAACTAAAATGATAGTTAAAAATCATAAGATATTAGATCGAAATACTAAAGGGTAAATACATAAACAAAATAAAATAATATCATAATAATATCAAATAAAATTTAAATAAATAATATGGTTAAATGTGAAAGCGTAACTCCAGGTGCATAATAAAATCAGGTAGAATAGGGTAACTAAAAAAAAGCATGTAACAAAAAATAAAATGCCAAATAAAAATCTGAACTAAAATGTACAAATAAAACAGAATAAGAGGGTTACAATAAGTTAAAATATTATGACAAATAATAATAAATATAAAAGCTAATTTAAACTTTTATATATATAAATAAGCTAAATTTTAGTTATATTACGCTTATTTTCCTCTTATAGTGAAAAAATGTTATTTTAAACTTAGCTTTGTCAAAACTTTGGAATTGATCTTTTGTTCATTTAGATATTGTTTTATACCTTACTTTTAATAGGGGTGTGCTCATTTATAATGGGCATTGTATATTTGTGTGTCTCACCAGTTTTGGAAGTATGACGTACGAGATGATTGACAGAAAAATGACAAAACAGGCCGTGATGAAATAACCGAACGCTGCGTCCTGAAGCTCTGAACCACCTGAAGAACAACAAGAGAAAAAAAGGAACATTTATAGTTTAATTTTTTTCTTTGTTCTTTATTTGAAAGTAGTAATGTGTTTGTGGACAGTTAATAACAAAACTAGAGTGTTAAAGGTTAGTAACTGATCAGTTATTGATGGATTATTACAGATTGATCGCTCTGACTTGTAATGGCGCAGATCATGGCGAAGGCTGCGAAGGTTCCTGCGAGTCCCTGACCGCTCATGATCGGAGTCGTGTAAGTCTCCGGCAACAGGCCGGCCATCCCGAACAGAGAACCCTGGAGTACCGCCCCGAAGGCTGTCAACAAATAGACAGACAAACAAACAGCTGCATCAATGACTGACGGCCAGTTTAAACAAAAACAAACAGACCAAAAGATAGACAACACAAATTAACAGCGAAACAAAAGGAGGAGTAAGCTACAACAATAAACACAACTGTCTGGAACACTGAGAGCTGCCAAACAACAGACTGATCATCAAACATGGCAACAAACAAGCAAACAAACAAACAAACAAGCAAACAACCACATCCAGTAAATGAATAGAGCAAAACAAACTGACAGACAAATCAAACAAAAACAAACAGACAAAAGGTTAAATAAACAACACAAATGAACAAATAATCCAACAAACAAACAAACCAACAAGTAAGAAACAACAATAAACACAACTGTCTGGAACACTGAGAGCTGCCAAACAACAGACTGATCATCAAACATGGTAATAAACAAACAAAACAAACAACTAAACAAACAAACAAACAAGCAAACAACTACATCCAGTAAATGAATAGAGCAAAACAAACTGACAGACAAATCAAACAAAAACAAACAGACAAAAGGTTAAACAAACAACAAAAATGAACAAATTATCAAACAAACAAACAAGTAACCCACAATAATAAACACAACTGTCTGGAACACTGAGAGCTACCAAACAATAAACAAATAAACAACTATGGTAATGAATAAACTAACTAACTAACTAACAAACAAATAAACAAACAAACAAACAACTGCATCCAGTAAACGAAATGACCAAAACAAACTGACAGAAAAATTAAAACAGACCGGCCGAAAGATAAACAAACAACACAAATAAGCAAATTAACAAACAAACAAACAAAAACGTTAGCTGCAAAAATAAACACAACTGTCTGTAACACTGAGAGTTGCCAAACAACAAACAGGTCAATTATGGTAATGAACAAACAAACAGGCTCACAGTTGATGATGACGATCTTCACCATGGTAACGATGAAAAACGGCAGCGGCTCCAGAGGAATTTTGACAAGGACCGCAGTGACGACGAAGACGGACATGATGATGAAGAGACTGCCCATCACCCGCAGACGCTGAGAGACGCTGAAACAGGAGGAGGGTGGAGAAGGTCAATGTCAACTTTATTTATATAGCATGTTGAGCGGTTAGCCTGTGGTCGCCTTGGTTACTCAGTGATTCTTGGCGAAATCTGCTCTCCTCAGTTTACGTAGAAGGGATTGTCTTTGACGAGGTTCATGTCACATATAACTTAAATTATACATTTGTGTGGTAGAATTTAATGTGACGTCTTAAGGTAGTTAAAGGAAAAGTTCGGTTCCTGCAGCTTTTACATTGTTTATAGAATGAAGAACAACAATATACTCACCCAGAAGGCTTTCCTGATGCAAACGGTGCTTCAGGAGATATTTCGATCCAAAATCGAGCAGCGGACACCGATATAATGGTAGCCTGTAGGGCATAGATCGCCGCTCCTAAAAACTGCATTAATCGTCCAAAAACTCATGTTTTTCACCGATATTCCATCATGATTCGCTCCGAATGGTCCACCATTGCAGTCTGTGTCTCTCCACACAGCGCTGCTCTTCGCGCATGCGCAGTACTCTCTGGAGCGTTGCGATCGCTTCCTCATTTCTTTAAGCTCCTTATCTGTATAACCTGGCTCCAAACTGTAAGGACGTCCATCATATTCAAAGTCCTCCTCCACAACATCTTCATCCCATAGACATTCGTCCATTTTGCACAAAACTGGAAGAAGAAAGTTGATTTGTAGCTGCCGGTCTTCCCCTGAACCAATGAGCTGCACTGCGCATGCGCAAAGGGCATGTAAACAGCTCGTCAGTTCAGAGGTTAGTTCAGCCACACAGCGCTGTGTGGAGAGACACAGGCTGCAATGGCGGACCATTCGGCGCGAATCATGATGGAATGTTGGTGAAAAACATGAGTTTTTGGACGATTAATGCAGTTTTTAGGAGCGGCGATCTATGCCCTACAGGCTACCATTATATCGGTGTCCGCTGCTCGATTTTGGATCTAAATATCTCCCGAAGCACCGTTTGCATCAGGAAAGCCTTCTGGGTGATTATATTGTTGTTCTTCATTCTATAAACAATGTAAAAGCTGCAGGAACCGAACTTTTCCTTTAAGCTAATGGCTAACGGCTGTTAGCCACTAAGGCTAATCACATGCTGTTGTTGTTTTTGGTTCTGCCCTGAAAACATTTTTGCAGGGCTCCTTCACAGATGGATTAGTGAAATATTTCCAATATGGAACTGTCTATCTGACGTGTCTGGTTACGTCTGGGGTGTCAAGTTAATAAACTGTTGTAGCGAGAGCTCTTTTTCATTGGTGGTATATTACCAGTTAGAAGAATGTAATTAGAGCTCTTCGTCTTGGTGTCAGACGACAAGAAGAAAAATTTAGCGAGAGCTCTTCTCTGTTGGTGTTTTAAAACAATGTAGTGAGAGCTCTTCTTCGCTGGTGTTTTATAACAACATAGTAAGAGCTCTTTTTTGTTGGTTTGACGCAACTATTTTTACAGATGTACCAAGGATTCTTCTTCGTTGGTGTCTGGAGGACTCACCGTGAGTGCAGGACAGAGTTGAGGCAGGTGAAGATCAGCAGCGACACCATGGCGCACAGCGTCATCACGTTGTTGAATTTTGCCTCCAGAGCGCTGCGAGGTTCATCTTCTCCCGTCTGATTGGCTGATTTTTCAGCCAATGAGGAGTCCTTCAGGCGGCTGGTGAAGTACTGACACACACACACACACACACACACACATGCAGTTTTGTTTAAATCTGTTCACTTCCTGTTTGCTTCTCAAAGCTGATTGGCTCCTGCTGATGACATCATCATAACTTGAATAAATATGTTTTTTATGGTTATTGCCTCCTTCCTTAATTAAACCTTAATTACCAATTATATAACAATTGAGAGATAAAAGTAAGAACAGGAAACACACTGTAAGCCCTTCAAAATAAAAGCTGATGTATTTGTTACCACTGTGGCCGTCATGAAGAAGTTCCAGGGCAGCAGCGTTCCCAAACCGAGTATGAAGAAGATCAGCCAGACGCCCATAAACCTGCAGGCAGACATCAAAATAAAGCCTTTAAACAACATATTATATTATATCATAGTGTCTTTGTGAAGCATTTGTTACGTACATGAAGGAGGTCATGGTTTTGTTGGTGTTTATTTGTTTGTTAGCAAGATTAGGCAAAAACTACTGGACTGGAAAGTTTCAGGAGGTGTTGGTATTGGCCCAACTTCGAAATTATTTGACTTTGGTGATGATCAAGATAACCTCCATTAAGCGATCAGTCTTGCTCAATAACTGTCTAATAAAGATATCCACATGATTCTGAGTGCTGGGAGAAGGTTTTAAGGGTCATGAATCATATTATGATGGAAACTTAATCATGAACCATTGCTTAAAGGAGTCACAGCACATATTAGCTATCTTTGTGGAGGTTTGCTCTCTTTGAGTGTTTTCTAGTTTTCAAGCTTTTTCACTCTGAAATATTTTAATCCTTTCATACATTAATTATTTAATCATAAAGGAATACTTTTTTAAAATGTTTGATTTTACTTTCAAACAAGTTAAAAATCATGGCCAGTTTTTTCAGTCTTATATTTTGAGACATTTATGCATCTGTCCACTTCATCACACGTTAACGGTATAAATAGTAATTTAGTGAAGCTTAGTAAAGATCCAGAAACACATATTCATGACAAACATTTATCAAGAGTAGATAAAAGAAAAATAAAACCAAAATTTAAAAATCAAAAATACAAAATCATGTGAAATCTGAATACAGGCACAATACCAAGTTTACCATTTGTCAACTTTTATTGGATTTATGATACAATAACTTTACTTAATATGGTAAAAATGTGAAAAGATGATATTTTTAAAATATGACGCAAGGGTTTGGTTATTTTCCACCTCGCTGTTGGACGTGGTGCTGCAACCTCAGGGCTCTAGAGTGCAACCATTTTGGGCGCACATGCACCCAAAGTTTGTGAGAATGCACCTATCATTTTTTCTTGAGCGCACTGGTGCACCAAGAAAAAATGTTAACAACAACAACAGTAACCACAGTAGCTAAAAATCCGCCAAAAATGGACAAGACACAGCACCTGCTTCCTGTTGTTTCTCTGTCCCTGCATTGCATCTTTACAGGCTGCAGGCTGTAGACCCGCCCAAACACATGCACACACATGCACTTCTGCACACACAGCCCACAGTAATCATCCAGTCAGTTGTTAGTATGCAAATTAGCCCGGGTGGAGCCTTACTGTGGTGTTAGGTTTCAGCACGGAGCAGTAACTCTGAAGATGCAGTGAAGCTCTGCCAAATTCATCTTAGTGACTGTCAGATAATTACTTAACACCAACAAAAAGAAGTGAAACAAAGTAAATAAAGGCAAGTGCTTCTTTACTCATTTACATTATGTATGTAAGTTATGGAGAGAGAGATAAAAAGAGAGATAAAATGGTGACCAATGGCGTTAAAGTTGACACTATGAAAAATTTGGGTGCACCTAATTTTTGTGCTGGTGCAACCTAAAAAAATTTGTAGGTGCACCATTGCAACCGATGCAAAAAATTAGTCAGGAGCCCTGAACCTAAAGAGTGTAAAATTTATTCCATATATCTGACTACTGTAGTGGACACCATGCATGAAAGGGTTAAAAATGAAAAATAATGGAAGAGTATTAGTGCCATGCCAGATGAAGGAAATAAAATTGAAATGAACAGAATAAAGTTGAAAAGACAATTTAGTGATAAAAGGGGAAATGCTGAGAAAAAAGCTGATTTTTCGACAAAATACTCAAAGTTTGAAGAAAAAAAGCAAACATTTTGAGAATAAAGTTGAAATACAGTACTTTGTATGTTCCACTTTATTGTTGACATTTTGACTTTTATCATGAAATAGTTTTTCAACTTTATTCTTGAAATTTCCACTTTAATGTCGACTGCCCCAAAATAATTGTCTCCATCTAACATGGCCCTCTTCCGTAGTTTAATGTTTTATGAAAGTCTCTGTACATATTTGTGGGATATCATGTTTGCATAGAGAGGATGGCTAAAGACTCTGTGACGTTTATTTTGTTATTTCACTTCTGTGTCACGGTGGATCTTTGCACAAAATTATAAAAAACAGAATACTTTTTTTGGGTACCCTGTTCACAAAATTGCATTGAGACAATCCAGTATTCATTTGGCACCTTTGAACTAAGTTTGATGGAGATCCCTTTAAGATTAGTTTAGTTTTAGGATAAAGTTTTTGACCACCTGTTTCTTCCACAAAGAAGACAGATCTCTCTTTTATTTTGGAGCAGATTTTAACAATGGTGCACGGACAGACCATCAAACCAAAAAATAAAGTGGATTCTTGTATGACCTCGCCTAGCAATGCTCTCACTGTTTATGTTGTTTTAACATATTGTCTTCATAAGCAAAGAATGACCACAGACTCTAAAATCTGATGAGCTGATCCTTCTGTGTGATCATGTGTTTTAAGTCAAGAGAAAGATTTTGAGTTACCACAGTCACAAGGCCTTGAGCAGCATGTGTGGGCACATGTTGGAGAACCTTACAACGTGTTCCTGTCTCACCATAAGGACAAACTTTGACCATTAAACGTGACTCACCACTGAAACTTCACCGCCCAGAGAATTAAAACACCCAGCAGGACAAGGTGAAACATTAAAAACATCAATCAGTCTTTATATGTGTGGCACCAAATCATAACAAACGTTAAGAAACTTTACAACAGAGCAGGCCGGAGCCACACTCTCCAGTTTATAGATAAACATATAAAGAAAACCCCATATATATATATATATATATATATATATATATATATATATATATATATACACATATTCCCATATACAGACATCCAACCTGCACTGAGAAGTCTTACAGCTACACTGTTAAATATATCAATCTGACTTTACTGAAAAAAATATGCAAAGCTGTTTCTTTAAAAAAAGTAATGTATGTTAACTTAGATAAATTAGTTTTGGTTGACTTACTTGTTATGAGTTTACATAACTCAAGTCAACACAGTTCAGATAACTTTTTAATTTGATCTATTTTAGTAAATTTAATTTAATATTCATGAATTGTGACAGCTTTATTCTCTTAAGTTTTACTCATGCGCCATATTCAGATAGTGGTGTGCGATATGACGATATTAAATCGTTAAGGATTGTAACGTGGGGATGATCTCATAAAGCAGGAAGATCGTTAAATCGTCTGTGTGGGCGCAGAGACTTTGACGCGCACCCGACTAGCCAATCGTAGCACATTACACGCAGTGCATGGTGGGATCTCCTGTTTGGTTATGTAGCATGAAGCCATGGCGGAAAGAGAAAAGGAGATAAAAGCTTGAAGATGTCTGAACAAAAATCTGTTCTAAAGCAGCTGTATTATTAGCTGCGTTTCCATTACCCCTCGAATTGCGCAAAACCTGAATATCGCAACAAAATACTGGTAATGGAAACACCTAAATTTTGAAAAAAACCTCAGATATCGCAATAAGGTTTTTACGCTAGAGAAATATCGCAAAAGCACTATGGAAACACTTTTTCCGCAATTATACGGAAAAGGACGTGACGTACCTGGTCACATGATCACTTCTCGGAGTAAACATGGCGTGGGAAGTTTGGACAGAGGGGGAGAATGAGACTTTTCTTGCCATTATTCTCGAGAAAAACACTAGTGCCATAATAATCATCAAACAACAGAGGAACACAGAGTGTTTTAAGGAGACAGAAATGGAAATAAAGGAGAAAGGGTTCGTATCGATCTTCCTGCAGTGAAATCTCACGGGATGATATTTGACAAGAGTTCCGACGGTACTGCCGAGAACAACCTTCAATGGAAACACGTTCAAAGCGCAAATATACTATGTCGAAATTTTAGGAATATCGCTTTTATTTTGCGAAAAACTGTAATGGAAACACAGCTATTCACTCAGATTATAGACATTGCAGTTAGATACATTTGATCTAAATTGTTGCACTGAAAGAGATAACCAGTTTAAGTTTGCATTTATTTTTTACCCTTTTCAAGAAGCTGTTTGTGTTTTTAGTTTTTATGTTACAAAAGTGCACTTTATTGTTGTTCATTATTTTTCATCTTTACATTTATTGCACGTTTTTATAAAAACTGCACTATTTAAATAAAACCTGTTCAGAAAGTTTCTTTGGCTTAAATTGTCTTTTTTTTTCCTTTTAGGGTTTTACATGTTTTATAAGTTAAACAGGAAAAAAATGGTCAATCATGCAAATTAGTCTGGAAAAATCTATGTAAAAAAGAATCGAGATAAAATCGTGATTTTATTTTTAAAGGGACTATGAGGAGTTTCTAAGTAATTACAAAAAAGTCTCACTTTTAGATACGTATATGTCTGATGGAAATACACACTTTAAGATGAATTTTATAGCATCAAAATAGGTTATCTATAAATGCTATTCCTTAGCTTTGCGGTCAGGTCGGACAGGGCTGGACTGGCTTGGATACTCAACTTCAGGAACAAGACGATTAAAACTAGAGCAAATTCATATTATTCGGATACGTCTTAGAGCACCATGCTGTAAGTAGAGATATATAGCCGGCTACAAAACTACGCTACTAAGTTTTCCAAAAATTGCTTGTTGGCACATCAAAAACTACCGCTACGTAACTAGAAAGAGATACATCACCTCGTCGCTTTTCATCATGTAAGTTGTTGAAAAAAGAAGTTGTAAAGCAATGCAGAGTTCTGAGGAAGGTCCGAGCTGCATTCATTAGCATCACAACAAACACACGCTTTGGCTTGGGTTACGTCTTTTGGTGCGTTCCAGTTGTAGTCAGAAGTAGGAATTTCCAGGTTTCGAGTAGGAAACTGCAACTGGAACGTCCCCCGAAGTCTGAATTTCCTCCTGGGAACTCGGTGAAACCTCGCCACCCCCGAGTTGACGATTGAAGATGGATGCCCCCAGTGTGAACAGTTATTTAGCTCCTGTAATAATCCATTTATTTGCACTTCTGACTGGGGTGTGTCGCTCTAGATCAGCTGTATACATAGTATTGTTAGACTTATATTTATAAAAATGCTGCCATAGTGATAATCACATTCTTCATACAACAACGCAGGGCGTGCTAACAACAGCTAACAATAGCCTGGTAGATCGGCATGTTTTTTCCTGACTTCAGCTGGAACGCAGGTAAGTCGGAGATGATGTCACTCCCATTTCCGAGGTTACTGTAACGCAGCTTTACGACAGTCGCCGCGCGTGCTCATGGGTAGCAGAGTCTGTCTTCGCCAGTAATAGATTCTCCTCATAGCACCTTTAAAAAATCGTGATATGATATTTTTGCCATATCGCCCACCCCTATATTCAGGTCAATTTAACTTAATTTTCTTGACCCACAAGAATTCTACAATAGAAATAACGACACATATTATATCATTAAAAAACACATTAGTGTTTAGAAAGGGATGAGAGAGACAAGTGGACTAAAGTAAGAACTGAAGGTATAACAGATCTGTGGGTCAAGTATCACATTTGTCTCTGCTGCATATAAATTCACTAGAGTTTGGCCCTTTAAAGGTCAAATCTGTGTTTCTCTAATGTTTGTTATGTTGGTGGTAGAGCTGACAACAAATGGAAAGAAAGACTGTTTTTATATATCATGTTTTGAAGTGATTAAAAGGTGGAGAGGACTGGTTCTGATTGCTGATTGAAACATCTGCTCCATCTCCCTGACTAGGACTTATTTATTATTATTACTCAGTTATTCATTTAAAAACAAGAATTTTGACTCACTTGTCTTTCGGAGAGGTGATGTCCATGTTCTCTCAGGTACTGGAGACGTTCTTAAAGATTAAAATGTTCTCCTTAATCTTCTCCACGCTCGTCCAGATGTTCTCCAGGTCCTGTTTTTATTGCAGCTTCAGTCTCTGCTCATGTCTGGGTTTCCAGGATGGTTCCTGATGTGAGTTTATGGATTGTTTATTTAATCCTGATATCAGTTTTTGTGATTGTCCACCATAGTAAAAGGTCTGCGTTGGTTTCTCTTGTCCTCTTAACTCTTTTATCTAAAGTATAAGTTTTCTCTCATTTTTGACCTTCAGTCTGTTTCTCGCCTGCGTCTGTCCGATCTCTCTTCCTTTTTTTGTTGGTCACGTTCTTTAAAATCCTTTTTCCTCTCTCAGCTCCTCTCTCTCCTCGTTCTTTCTGCAGCTGCAGCAGAATCACTTCTTCTTTTTCACCTTTGAGCTGCGATATCAGCCCAGCAGTGGACTTTGGTTCTGTGTAAATGGTCACAGCAAGATAACAGAAGAAAACAAACCGGACCACCAATAATCAACATTTTAGGGCTTTGTCAATATTTCTAATGTTTATTGATTAACATAAGAGCAGAAAGCAACAGTCCAGAGGTTCCCCTGGACTCAGAAAAGGGGTTTGTGTGAAGTGGACTGGGCATTTATGAATAAGTATGTCTTTATTTTAAGAAAGTCAAGCAAAAAAGATAAAAATAAATAAACAGTGGCTCTTTTAAAACAGTGTAAATCCATATGTGACAACTTAAAACCAGTTAAAGACAAGTTATTGCTAAATCAAACAAGCAAATATCAATTTCTTAGTCTCTAAAACTGATGAAAACCAATTTATGACTTCACTTAATCAGTGAAAATTCAGAAATGATCCTTTTGCACTTGCAGAAACGCTGTGATAAATTAGTGAAATCCTAGTTATGCCATAAAAACTAGAAAGAGTTAATATGGAAGATGTGAAAATTTTGATAATTTCATTATGTTAATGCATCCTTTTATGAAAACGATCTCCATCTGTATCCAAATCACCAACAAAATCAATTCTCTTTGTCACGGTGCCATGACCAACACTGACTGAAAATGTCATCACAGTCTGTGGAGAACTTTAAAAGTACAAACTGGAAAATAATGGAAGGAGAAACTGGCACCTATTTGGTGGAGATAAACATCTGTTTTTACTCTATTGAAACAGCAATAAAAGAGTTTTGACCTGATCAAACCGCTTATTCCTGTTTCTTATTATATTGATTTAACCCTTTAGCTTCCAGCTTAATGATTTTGTAGAGGTCAATAAATTTAAGAATATTTAATAGGCTATATATATACAGGGGCATAGAATTGGGTAGGGACGCTAGGGACACATCCCTATCAATATCATGCTACTACCACATGGTTCCTAACATAAAACACAAGCATAGTATATAACTTTATAACTAAAAATGCTTATATTTAATGCCAAAGAGATACATGTTTTGGTTATTTTATTCATTATCCATGTATTATTTGTGAATTGAAAGGCAGCAACTGTTTAAGACCAACAACACAAGCATGTGGGGAAAAATACAATAAAACCTTTAATCAATAACATGACTTTATACATTCATATTGTTGAGGATTATACTTATCAGTAGTCCCTTTTGTTTTTGGTTCTATATTTATCAGACTATAACCATTTCTATTTCTGTCAAGGAACAGACAGGAAAGATTTAGAGTAGTTTCTTCTGAATAAGATAGTTTGCTTGTTTGTTTGATTAGCTCTACATGACAGTAAAAAACAGTCATAAATGCAAAACACATCAACTTTCATGTCGCCATCTTGGTATACTTTTATGTCCCCACCAATGTCAAAAATAAACCTATGCCCTTGTATATCTATATATCTATATCTATATACCTATATCTATATCTATCTATCTATCTATCTATCTATCTATCTATCTATCTATCTATCTATCTATCTATCTATCTATCTATCTATCTATCTATCTATATATCTATATCTATATCTATCTATCTATATATATATATATATATATATATCAAAATAACTGATTTTCTCTTTGTGTGGGATTTAAAGATTCAAAAAGCTAAAAGATGTTGTTATTATTATTACCATAATTATTTTTGAAATATTTCATCACTTACTGATACTGTTATTCCTTAAAAAAAATCAAACACAGTAGCATCTATTTTTGGTTATTTTGATGGTTATTTGTTAGCATTTTTGTCTTTTTCTGGTGGATTCTGTCCTAAATATTTGTATGTCATCACATTATGAAATATTAATTCTTTAAACTTTTAAATCCCACATGAAGGAAATACCTGGTGTTGGGTTTGTTTGGGGTTTTCTCTCTTCCCTGAAATGTTGACGGAATCATATTAATGATCTGATTTGTTTTATTTATTTTTTTAATATTTATTATCCTTAAATGTATTGATGACCTCTTCCAAACAGTTGAGCTGGTAGTTAAAGTGTTAAGATAATCCTTTATTCCTCTTATGCATTTAGACCCAATTGGTGTTTGGACTGTTGTTAAAAGTTGGACTTTTTAACCTTTTCTGGTGTATTTATTGATATTCTCTTATTTTTAAGTGATGTGACACTGATGATGGATGAGCTGGTGATGCAAAACAATTTTATGAGTAATAAGACAATAAAGTATTATCTTATCTTATTTATCACCACAGCGAAAAGTGATGAGAAGAAGCATGCAGATGATAACAGTACGATGTCTACGACATAATGATAAAGTTAAATATGCCTGAAACAGAATACCAGTAGTAGACAGTGATTGCACAAAGTAGTTAAATTTAAATACAGGACAATAACAGATACCCAGCTGTACAATCAAAAATTAAATCCCAGTTGTGACTCTGTTAAACAGTAAATACACAGTTGTATTAAAAAAACAAATATTACACTACCCTAAAGAAGCTGTATATCCATATGACTATTTTCAGCCAGTCACAAACATGTGCTAAACTATGAAACCTTGAACTGAATTATTTATTTTTAACATGCAAAGACAAAAAATGTTTAATCACCATAAACAAACACGTTTATACCAAAAACCAGAGACGACATCCTATCTTAAGAAAGGATGTTGATTTGAAGCCTGGTTTTGAAAATTTCAGCTGATTTTGCTCTAAACATGTACTCAGTTGGTGCTATAGGCATTGTCATAGAAAAGTGGGCATTCATGTTGTAAAGTCTTTAACCCTGTCACTGGCACTGTAACTATCGTTGTCTGTTTTTCCTTATTCATTTATCCAAATAGTGTTTATGACACCATCCACTGGGTGACGCTGCTGCACATGAATATAATTGTGTGAAAACCAGAATAGACCAATCGTTGGAATCGTTGGAGGTCAATCGTTGCTGCATAGCTCCTTAGAAATATAAGAGTAAGAGTATACACCAGAAAAATGAAAAACCTTTTCACATATTTCCAGATCCTCTAATATTCATAATTTAGTTGAAGGGAATAAATTTGGCAATAAAAATGTACTTAAGATTCCTCAGAAAGCTGGGTCATCCACTACATATCTAGATTTTGCTCTTTGCAATGTGTACATTTGAAAAAACAAAAATTTTGTAGCAGAAATAAAAGAAATCCATTCACACCCAGGATAACCCTTAACAGACAAGCCAACCTGCAGATTCACCTGCATATCCACTTCCTGAAAAACAAAACCTGAACTGTTGCTAAATGAAGAGTCAGGAAAACACCAAAAGGTTAAACAAACTTTAAATATGTAATTTTGTATTTAATTTGTCTTATAAAGCATGAACGTTTGTGAGGTTAAAATTGTTACAATGTGGGGATTGTTCAGTGTAATTTAGCGCTGCACCCACTAGGGGGTAGTGGGGTTATATATAACAGTTATATTGGACAGCATGCCCTCTCTCTGTTGTTGTTGTTGTTGTATTTTCCCACTCACGGCTCAGCCTGTGTATTTCACTCTATACTGATTTCATGTCATTCGACATTAAAGGGTAGTATTTTCGACCCAGAAGTGCCCCAAAGTTTTTCCTTTTGGAGTGTAAGTTACCACTTAAATTATCTGTTTTGCTACAACAATCACTGGCACAATTGAACCCCCTGTATTTTCTTCAGCGGCACAACTTATGCTGAGTTCCAGGCAACCCGTAACTCGTGTTCTTCCCACCTGTAACTTGTGAAAATGCGCTGGAATGGCAGTCGAACTCTTAACTTCTGACCCGTGAACTCGTACCAGATGGATGTACTCTATGTTACGACTTGTGACATCACATCACTGCCTAAACAATATGGCAGCCTCTAAATAATGACAAACACTGTAAAGTGTAAGCTTCTGTTACCTTATGCGCCGTTTCCCCATTTCTGTTTCACTCAAATGAGTTAGTTGATAAAGCATAAGTCTTATAATGCCTGCCATGTTGGTTAATTTACATACCAGAATTCCTTGCGCTCTAGCCAAAGTCATAATTTTCCTGGAACGCTTTCAGGTCTGAACTTGGAGATTTCAACTGGGAAATTTCTGATTTACAGGTCACCTGGAGCATTACTCCACACTGGGGGTGAGGTATGCAAAAAGACCTTTTTTTTTTCTAAAGCTATAATTCTCAAACTGTTTATTTAAGACAGTGATTAACTGCAGGGATGCCCCACATCCTAAACTTTATCTACATACGGCTTTTTTAGTTGGAGGCATTACTGCCACCCCCTTGCTTTAAAACCACCTAAAGTAAAAACTGGCACAACTCACCCCACTCTCCCCTATTGGTCAGAAAAGTGCCTGTAGTTATCATTCAGTCAAGCATTTTTCAAGGCATGAAAATAAGATTAGGCAAACACACACCTCTGGTTCTGATTAACAGTAATTATTTCAAGTTAAAAATAATAAATTCCAGTTGTCATGTTGGTAAGTTCTTCAAGGCGTGTCATTGGTTAAGTCAAAGCGGAAGGGTAACAGTGAACCAATCAGCACTAAGCCCCGCCCCACAAGAAAACCGTTGCCTGATGAGTTTTAGAGAACTTCCCAGAATATTACCCTGGAGCCCCAGCAAGAAGGACAAAATTACTAATAAAGGTAAGATTATAAATTGAATTATGATTGGAATTATATTAATCAATAGTTACTTTATTTTATAAGGGTATATCATTACTGTCCATGAGTGCAAAGTTCTATATTTCATAGCTCTATGTTGACGTGTTGCTCTAATTAAACCTGTTAGTAACGTCATTAGTCTTTCTTAGCCAGCAGGTGGGATACGCGGCTCTCCCGCATTAATCACAGACTCCTCACAGAGAAACAGGCTCAGAGAGACAAAGACGTGATCTGTCTCCTCACATTAAAGCATTTTTTCAGGTGAGACCCCTTTAAACCTTCAGCTTTCAGCCCACACCGACATTGTTTCTCCCTGTAAGGTCCCGTGAACGGCGCATGTATTTAAAGCTCATATTTATTTTAGTAGTTGAATCCTTTAAAACTGTTCCAGAAGCTTCTCTCAAGATATATAATGACTGTGAATGTGATGGGAACTTAACGGGAACGTTACAGACGTGTGTGAGCGGGAAGAGAAACTTTATTTACCAGCTTTTCTCTGTTACACACTGAGCTAATGCTAACTAGCTTAAAACGGTCGGCTGCTCCGCTCGTGACTGCGCTGCTCGCGTTACTATGGTGACCAGCTTGTTCTGTCTCGTGCAGATATGAGACCTTACAGGTGCAGTACGCAAATCTGATGACTTTAAAGTCTGTGTTTACACCAGGTAGACAGGTGAGTTTAGTGTTACAATGTTGCAGTAAAAAGTAGACATCATTAATAAATAAAACATTGTGTTAGGAATGAGAAAAATGGTAAAATACAATTTAAAAGATAAAGATGCCTTCCTCATATTTGTTAAATGTTGTATTTTATTGATATTTTTGTGGTAAAAATACAAATATGTTGTTTGCATTTGGTATTCAAATGAAAATGTCTTTACACTGTACGATCACTTCTTCACTAAAAACGTCAAAAATCTGATTTCATGATGTAAAATTGCTGTTTTAAGGGCATTTGATTTTGAGATCTCATTTATGCTCGGAATATTCAAAATAAGAAAAGTAAGTTGTTAATTTAAGTGACATGGCTTTTCTGTTTTGTGTTACTAATAAAAATAATGTGTAGTGATTCAATGTAAAAAAAAAAAAATAGCAGTGAGCGCATTGTAACCGATATCCGATGACTCAATTAATTGACAAAATATTTGATAGAGTAATCGATTACAAAAAGAATTGATAGCTGCAGCTGTAATTTGAACGTCCTCTTGTGATTTGTTGTCTCATTTCAGCATGTTGCAGTTTGACTTGAGAGGGTTCCTCTAGAACCACCTGTTTTTCTCCACCTGAGGAGTGGGCCTTTGCTCAAAATATCGTATGACAAAATATCGTCATGCTCTCCTTGGGATACATGTATCGATACAGCCTCACTTTGAGTTGATATTAACAATGGCAAAGTAGAAGCCAAGCTACATGATGAAACATCTAAACTTAGGTCTGCCATCTTTCAATTTAAGTCTCTTTAAGTTGTAGTCATTTAAAGTCTTTTTTTAATTAAAAAACTCTTTAATAATAAAATTTGAGATGAATTCTGTTAAGAGAAGTCAGTGTTAACTATTTACGTGTATCGAGATACAGTTGGCATGTCTCTATCATGCCAATGTCTGTTTCCAGAGTTTGACCTCTGTCATATGTTACTTATTGTAAAAGAAGCAAGGATGCCAAGGAATCAGGTGGTCCTCACGTCTGGGTCTTTTCCTCCATCTTCTTCAGGCTGCATTTTAATTAGGGCTGTAAAGTCCAAGTCGACTGGTCGACTAATTGGTCGATGCGTGCTCAGTCGACCAAAATTCTGATTGGTTGACCAAATATGTCAATTTATTTTTTTTCCCTGCAGTTCATTTCATCAGAAGAAACGTATCAAGTGAGATGGGGCTATTTTCTGAGCACCCCCTTCATGTCTTAGAACACCATTTTAATGTATTTATCGTTCATTTCAGTATTTTTATTCAAGAACATTTCAATATTCTAGTCTAATAATCGTTTATTTGTTTTATAACTGCATGCGCTCTGCCCGCTGCCTGTGCTGCAACAGCGGCATCCCTCACCCAGTCCGCGCTGGATTTTATGCATCATATAAACACCCAAATGCAAAAACGACGTCACAGAAGGAATTGACAATTGATTTCTGATGGTATGAGGCCCATTGGTGTCGTGGAAGGCCAAGAAAGACATTGGAACCTGGATATTCAGTGCCGGGGTGCCTCACAATTACGCACGCGCTCACGGCAAAATACGAGGGAGTAAAAAAGAGAAAGTTTCTGAGTTAATAGAGAAAGATAATTGGTCGATTTTTGGTCACAATAGCTGTGTTTCAGTCGACCAACAATTTCTTTGGTTGATTACAGCCCTAATTTTAATATTCCAGTTTTACATTCATCATTTAGTATCTGACAGTATTTGAAGAGTCTGTTCCGGTTTAGAGCTGCGGGGTAAATGGCCTTTAATAGTCTCAGCAGAGAGCTGAATCATCATTAAATCTGATGGTGAAGATTGTCCTAACAGTGAACTTTATCAGTCTTTTTACAGTTAAATCTAAACTTTGAATGTCTAATCTGGTAAGTATGATTTGTTTTGACTTGGTCAGAGCTGTGGGTGTGAATCTCTCAGCTGAATTCACCTTTTAATTGTCACTGTAAACAGCTGAAGTCGAGTATTTGAAGTGATTAATTTGCAGGAGCAGTGCTCTCACCGCTGCTGATTTGGAGCAGGAATGAGGGAAAATAAATCTAGCAGTTGGTGAATCTGTGATTAGACTTCCACCAGAGCTGAACTCCTGCCTCAGAAGGGCTGGTTTGAAGTCCATGTCCCTCAGAGACACTGATCCTGTTACAGAAACTCTGGAGATGTTCCTCTTTAAGTGCTGAGACTCCGTGGCTGTGGTTTTTGTGTTACCATGGTAATGTGACTTTCTGTAAGTCAGGACTTTTTACTTCCAGTTTATGCTGCTGTGGCGCAGTTGATTTTCTCTGAGCTGAAGTTCTCGGTGAGTGACACTTTTCTTGATTTCTATAATTATTAAGACATTTAGGAGCAGAGGGAGGACTTCTCAGCAGATTTAAGAGCATGTTAATGATCTGGAGGTGATCAGAGGGTTCAGACAGACTGCAGATGTTTTTAATTGGCAGTCTTGATCCAGAGTGAGTCTGGAGGCCTCATCTTTAATCATGTCAGCTGGAGTGTTATAACAAAATGGCATCAGTCCAGCCTTGTATGTTGTCTTAGAACTTGACTGTGCTCTGGAGTGGATCAGGTCATGGATAGCAGTACTGTCAGTTCACTCCTGTTAACTGGGTCAAAGTTCAGATCCTTAAGTGGGCCAGTTCACCTTCAAAGGTCATCATCGGATCTGAGATCGGAACCTGAAAGAGTGAGCCAGTACAGTTTGTTATGCAGCACTGGGCTAGTCTCTATAGAAAGTTACCACAATGAAGTCTGATTAATCAATCTATCAATCTATTGGTCTGTTTATCATTTCATCCAGGTGTAGCACTGAATCATAACTGAATCTGCTAAATGACACTGTAACACTGTGTCTTTGATGACCTAAATGCACAAAAATTTTACCCCCATGTATTTAAAGAACATCACAGTATGCGTGCACATTTGCTGTAACATTACTGATGTTGAACTCAGAAAAGGTCTTTTTAGGCTTTAATACACCTAAACAGCAGTCTTTATGATTATAAATCTAAATAATTTTAATTATAGACAGGGTCAGACCTGACTGCATCAGGGAAACAGGTTATAAAAAGACAAATTTTGATCTGATTTTCCTGTGATCAACATATCTGAGGATCTCCTGCTGTGCAAGGTTCTTTCCAAAGACCTTTAAACCTGGGTGAGCAGGAACTACAGGATTAGTCTGATCAATTCAATTGTTAATTAGCAGGGTTTACTAATGTTGAATATGTTATAATTTGTTGCCAAGCAAACATTGTGTAGAGGATAAATATACGCACATCACCAGGTGCAGGGCCTGTACAGTGAACATATAAGAGTAGAAGAAATGCCTGCACACTTACTCCATGTTGACTGCAGTTTATTAGGACAACGTTTCGATCATGTGTTGATCTTCCTCAGGTCATACTTAAACTGAACATGTCACTCCCATTTATAGAGTCCGCCCCCTGTTTGGTTGGCTCTCCCAAAAGAGGACAGGAGGAGTTGGCACACCCATAAGTACACAATCACATCAATGGTGAATTTGCCATTACAACCTAGGACTAAACATAAATATTGTTAATCAACAGTGAAGTACAGACACATTTGTAGAAAAAAAGAAGAAATAAGATACATCAAACATCCCCATTGGTTTTAAGGTTTATAAAAAATGTTTGATATCATAGTCTTGATTAAGGCCATTAGGTGTTAAAGTTTGTAAAGTGTAGATATAAAAACTTTCTCTCTGTAGAAGAAGCCTGTTAATGTCTCCTCCTCTTCTCGGTAGTCTCACATGCTCAATGCCGATGTATTTTAAAGAGGAGACCGAATGTTGTGCTTCTTTGAAATGGACCGCAACTGGGTTTCTTAAGTCCCCATTTCTAATACTACTCCTGTGCTCTGCTATTCGGGTTTTTAGTGCTCGTGAGGTTTCTCCCACATAACCCAGTCCACAGGGGCATTTTAGGAGATAAATGACATTCTTTGTGGAACAAGTGATAGTTCCTTTTATTTTGAATGCCTTGCCTGTCAGTGGGTGGGTGTAAGTTTTACATTTGTACGTAAAATTGCACTGTATGCAGGATCCACATCTGTAGTTTCCAGGTGGAGGATCCAAAAAACTTCTCTTTTTTGGTGGAACCAGATCTGAGTGGACGAGCATTTGTCTGAGATTAGGAGGACGTTTATAGACTACTTGAGGAAGATCTTTAAAGGTGTTCTTTAAATGTGGGTCTGTATTGACAACATGCCAGTGCTTTCTCAAGATGTTTTCAATATCTTTCCCAATTGAAGAAAATTTCAAGTAGCATCTTGGTGCATTTTTACATGGTCTGTCCTTCCTATTTTGAAGGCACTCCTCTTGTGTGGAGGCGTCAAACCTGTCCCTTGCTCCTTTAACCCATTCCTCTCTGTAGCCTCGCATCCTGAACCTGTGCTCCAGTTCATCTGCTTGCTTTACATAGTCCATTTGTTTAGTACAGATTCTCCTTACTCGATTAAATTGGCTAATCGGTAGACTTTTTTTCATATGGGGAGGATGGAAAGAGTTAGCGTGTAGAAAGGAGCATTTATCAGTTTCTTTACGGTACAGGTCAGTGATTAATCGATTATCCTCCCGCTGGATCATAATATCCAGAAAACTGATCGCAGAGACACTGTGATTAAGGGAGAATTTTAGATGTTGATGACTACTGTTTAAGTAGTTGTAAAAGTCCATAAGGCTTTGTATTGATCCCTCAAAGATCACAAAAATATCATCGACATACCTTCTCCACAACTTTATGTTAAAATAGAATGGATTTCTCTGGTTGAGCACAAATTCATTTTCAAAACTAGCTACATATGGAGAACTGAAGTTTGGAGACATTTTGCTTCCCATGGCTGTGCCCTTGCATTGTTTGTATATGGAGGACACTTTTTCAAACATAAAAATATTTTTAGAGAGAACCATTTCAGCCAAATCACAAATACATTGCGTGGAAGGAACAGTACCTGAAGGTCTTTTGTCCAAAAAAGTGGTGAGCGCCTCCAAACCTCCTATGTGATCCACATTTGTGAATAGGTTTTGTATATCCAAGGTGACAAGATGAGAATCTGTGTTTAAATTGTCCACCATTTTCAAAATGTTTATCATATCCATAGAATCTCTTACGAAAGACGGCAGAGTCATCACAAAAGGTTTTATAAAAAAGTCCACAAAACTTGAAATGTTTTCTGTAAGAGAGCTTATAGCAGATACTATAGGTCTGCCTGGAGGATTGTCCAAACTTTTATGTATTTTAGGTAAAGTGTAGAATACTGGCATGACAGGGTAGGGAACCTTCATGTATTCTAATTCCTGTTTTGTAATTTCACCTTTTTCAAAAAACATTTGTAGTTGGTAGTCAATTTCTGTTTTGTATTGAGAGGTGGGGTCAACCTCTAATTTTTGATAATAGATGGGGTCACAAAGTTGTCGTTCAGCTTCCTGTACATAAGCTGTTCTGTTCATAATGCATATAGCTCCACCTTTATCTGCGGGTTTGATTATTATATTTGGATCATTTTGTAAATCCTTGATAGCTTCTCTTTCATTTTTAGATAAATTATTGTAGACTTTATGCTCTTTATGTTTTTGTAGAGTTACTGCCACATCTCTTTCTACTAGTCTACAATATGTGTCCAATGAAGCATTCCTGAATTTAGGTGGACAAAATGTAGACTTATTTTTAAAGGGAGTTTTCTCTCTATTTACATCAGTAGGACTATTGTCACTACCTGCATTGCTCAAATCATTCATTCTGATTCCTTTGTCACATGAGAAAAATTCTTTTAATCTGAGATTACGGAAAAACTTTTCTAAATCTACTGATGTTTCAAATGGATCACAGTAGGTAGTGGGGACAAAGTTTAGACCCTTTGATAGTGCTTGTAGACAGTCCGGGGAAAGCTGTTTATCAGACAGGTTCACCACGCTGACATCCATTTGCGCGTGCGAGACCTGGTCGGTTATCGTCTTTTGGTCTCCTCTTGCCCCTTCGGCACTTCCTCTAAGCAAACATTGACAAACGATCAGTAGTGAAGGCCCACAGGTCAGAATAGACCTCCTGTTTTGAGGCCAGGAGATCCAGATCAGATCCAGAGTCATACTGAACCTGTGCAGGTGTGAGAGGACAGAGATGAAGACCAAAGATCAGAGCAACCACTGAGGACCAGGACAAAAAGACACAAATGAGAGATCACAGCATTGTGATCATAGATATGAGATCTTATTTTACGTCCATCAGAGTTGTTTAACACTCTGATCTTTGACTCCTTTCTCACAACTGACAGACAGCAGGGGGTGCTCTGCTATGGATCAGACTAAAGACCCAGAGGTGGGGGTCCCTCCATTTAAAACCTCTCTGAATGAAGAAGACCAGGGTCTAAGGTGAGATGAAGATCTGCAACCAATAAACTCAAACACCATCACTACACCATCATCATAATCAGTCTGTTATAAATAAATGTAATATCAAGCAGCACTGATTTAGAGTTCAGTTAAGTTACAGCTCACTGTGTCTGATGTTTTTTTTTATCAGAATGAAGGGACCCGAGTCTCCTGAACCCAGCTGTGTGTCCATGAAGAGTGACCAATCTAAACATGATCCTATTGCATTTAAGGTGGACCCACCTGCTGAGGACAGGTGAGAATAAAGATAAATTATGCACTTTGAACTCCATTTGTTTTAGTTTCTCAGAGGTCATGAAGATTATTCTGTTTGTCAGAATGAGGAGACGAGAGCCTTCTGAGCCCTGCTATGTGTCCATTAGGAGCTCGAAAGCTTGGACTGTTGACTTTAAGGTGGACCCACCAGTTGAGGACAGGTAAACATGTTTAACCATTAGCCTGTCTTAACCCTTTAGCTCCCGGCTCAGTTCTTTGGTAGAGCTCTCTGTGAGGGTCTGTATCTGTCAAGGTCAGTGTTGCTGAGAACAAACATTATCAGTCTCTTTAAAAAAGAGTGAGGCGTCACATTTTCCCTCCAGTCAAGATAGGATTAACTTTAAGGTGAACTGTGTAATCACCGAGGGGGCCCTGGGCCTTGGTTGGGCCCATCAGGGCTCCTGTCTCTGATCCATTAATGAATTGTAAGATGTGATTGTTATTCATATCAAATCAAACTTTACTGTTTTAATTTACAAGTCCAAACTAGACCAATGACAAATCAGTCATCACAGATCTCCTCAGATGATCACAGAGGACATGTTCTGGTCTCATCTGGGATTTCTGTGGCGCTGTTTGCTGCTGCTGGTTAAAAATAGCATAGTCTGTTCATTTATGAAGCATTGGAAGAAGAACCTCCTTTCCTGACTACCCTGACCTCAGTGAATCTTTAAAGCTATCCATCCATCCATCCATCCATCTATCGCCTTCTGCGTATCCATGGTCGGGTCGCTGGGGCAGCAGCCGAAGCAGGGAAGCCCATGCGTCTCTCTCCTCAGCCACTTCGTCCAGCTCTTCCCAGGGGATCCCGAGGCGTTCCCAAGCCAGCTGCAAAACATAGTCCCTCCAGCGTGTTCTGGCTCTTCCCTGGTTCCTCCTACCAGTGGGATGTGCCTGGAACACCTCACCAGGGGGGCGTCCAGGAGGCATCCTTAGTGGATACCAAACCTTTTCTGGTTCCTGTCAACACTGAGTAGCAGCAGCTCTACTCTGAGCCCCTCCTGGATGACAGAGACATCTGACCCTGTCTCTAAGGTAGGAAACTCATTTTGGTCCTGCAGTCTTGTTTTTTTGGTCAGTACCCACACCTATGACCATATGTGAGAATAGGAATGAAGATTGAGCAATAAATTGAGAGATTAGCCTTTTGGCCCAGTTTCCTCTTTACCATAACAAACCAGTGCAGAGTCCACATCACTGCCGGCACCGCACTGATGCACCTGTTGATCTCCAGATTCCTTTCTTGGCTTGTGAACAAGACCAAGAGATAGCTGAACTCCTCCACTTGTGGTAGAATCTCAACCCCTACTCAGAGAGAGCATTCCACTTTCCCCCAGGCAAGGACAGTAGACTAAGATTTGAAGGTGCTGATTCTCATCTCAGTTGCTTCACACTCAGTTGTAAACTGATTCAGTTAGAGCTGAAAGTCATGGCTGATGAGGCCAACAAGAGTCCCCCAATAGGAATTTATGAGGGATACAGTCGAATAGCCTCTCCAAGTCCACAAAACATATGTAGACTGGTTGGGCAAACTCCCATGCAACCTCAAGGACCCTATGGAGGGTTAATGACCTGATCCATAGTTCCACGACAAGGATGAAAGCCACATTGCTCCTCTTGCATCTGGGGTTTAAAAATTTGGCGGACCCTCATCTCCAGTACCCCTGAGTAGACCTTACCAGGAAAGCTGGGGAGTGTGATCCCCCTATATTTGGAGTACATCCCCCAGTGTGAAAAAAGGAAAAGGGGGACCACCACCCCAGTCTGCCAATCCAGTGGCACTGTTCCTGATGTTCACTCGATGTTGCAGTGTCATGTCAACCATGACAGCCCCACAACATCAAGGATCTTGAGGAACTCTGGCCATTCCTGGGACCTTCCACCGTGGAGCTTTTTGACCACCTTGGCGACCTTAGCCCCAGAGACAAGAGAGCCAACCAAAGAGTCCCCCTGGTCTACTTCTGCACTAGAGGACGTACTGGTGCGATTGAGGAGGTTTTGAGGTATACTTTCCACCGATCCAGGATGGCCCGAGTCCAGGTCAACAGCGCACCATTCCCACCATATATAGCACTGACAGCACACTGCTTCCCCATCCTGAGACACTGGATGGTGGTCCAGAATATCTGAAGCTGTTTGGAAGTCATTCTCCATGGCCTCACTAAACTTCTCGCATGCCTGGGTTTTTGCCTTGGCAACCACTGAAGCCACATTCCGCTTGGCTGCTGATACCTGTCAGCTGCCTCTGGAGTCCCGCTGGCTAAAATGCCTCGATAGGACTCCTTCAACCTGACAGCATCCTTCACTACCGGTGTTCACTAGCACTTTTCAGGTGTTTGCACCTTGACAGGCACTGACCACCTTACTACCACAGCTCTGATCAGCCACCTTAACTGGAACAAGGCCCACTGTGACTCAGTGTCCCCTGCCTCGCCCGCAACATGGTTAAACTTCGCCCGGAGGGGGAATTGAAACTCTTTCTGATGTGAGACCCTGCCAGACGTTCCTAACAGACCCACACAAGGTGATTGGGCCTGCTAGGTCTGACGGACATCCTCCTCCACCATTGGAGCCAACTCACCACCAAGTGGTGATCAATGTACAGCTGCGGCCCTCTCTTCACCCAAGTGTCCAAGACATGTGGCCGCAAGTCCGATGACAGGAGTATAAAGTCGACCATTGAACTGCAGCTCAGGATGTCCTGGTGCCCAGTGCACATGTGGATACCCTAATGCTTGAACATGGAGTCCATTAGCAAAAACTCGCTCGGGTTCAGATCGGGAAGGCCGTTCCTCCCAAACACACCCTTCCAGATCGCACTGCCATTGCTGATGTGGGTGTTGAAGTCCCCAAAAGAATGAGGGAGTCCCCAGAAGTGGCACTCCCCAGCATCCCCTGTAGGGAGTCTAAAAAAGGTGAATATTCCGAACTGCTCTTTGTTGCACAAGCACAATAGACAGTCAGGTTACATCCCCCCACCCGAAGGTGGAGGGAGGCTACCCTCTCGTCTACTGGGGTACACCCCAACGTACAGGCCAAGAGCCACCCTTGCCTGATGCTTCTCAACATCAGCAACTCCAGAGTGCAAAAGAGTCCAGCCCCTCTCAGGCCACATGAGTGCAGGCCCAGCCACCAGACGCTCACCATTGAGCCCCATTCCTAGGTCTAGCTTCAGGGTTGGGCCCCAGTAACTGGCGTCTAGGCATTGGAAACTGGAAACCTTTACTCTTTCACATGAAGGCTCAAGCGCATGCCAGGAACAACAACAGCTTTGGCTGTCTACCGAGTAACGTGTGCTTTTTCCGTGCTCGGTAAGACAAAAGTATACAGACAGATTTGTTGTCCAGACAAAAAAACTTCTGCGTCTTTGTGCATTTACTCGCCATTGTTGTTTGTGAAAGTTTTTTTTCTTCATATGTGTGTTGTAGTAGTGGCGCTTTTACCTACATTAACATCCACTGAACTGGCATGTGCAATTCAGCTGTTTCATTCGTTTCTAGCATCTCCATCTGAACACAGATCGAGTTTGAATACAAAATGAAAAACCTTTGCTTTTCAGGTGACAGTGCTGCACACATTTTCAATGAGAGACTGGTCTGGACTGCAGGCCAGTCTACTTCCTGCACTCTACTCTGAAGCCACACCGTTGTAACATGAGCAGAATTTGTCTTCGTTGTCTCTGAATTAAGCAGGGACATCCCCGAAAAAGATGGATGCCAGCATGTTGCTCCTTAACCTGTATGTACCTTTCAGCATTAATGGAGCATTAACAGATGTGCAGGTTACTCATGCCATGGGCACTAACATCCCCCAAGCCATACTGTCTTTTGACCTTTGCTCTAATAACAATCTTGATGGTCTTTTTCCTCTTAAGCCTGGAGGGCAACATGCCCATGATGTCCAAAAACAGTCTGAAATGTGGAATCAGACCACAGCAGACTTTTCCACTTTGCCTTAGTCCATCTTGGATGACCTTTGACCTTGACCTAGTAGATTTTGAGATGAACTGCGTTATTTGACAGTGGTTATCTGATGGATGTGGAATGGATGCCATCTCTTCCTATCAGACCAGGTTTTCTGTAAGATGTCAAGTTATATATGAAGCCACATTGTTTACTGGACTCCACCTCCATAGCCAGCCATAAGATGATGATAATGATCTTATTTCTTTCAGGCAGCTTCAGATTTGACTCAGTGTGGCTCACTCTGGCCCTGGGGATACACCTAACTATGCACATTGACTTCATTACCTTCATGTTCCTCACTATATAGTCACCAATAATCAGAGTTTGATCCACAGTGGGTTTGATGCTGAGTGGGACTGTAAAGGGAGGTTATCGCGGGCCTGCCGCCCTGTTTGTGTAACTCACACACCCACGCATCCATACAAACACTCACCCACACACGCACACATGGACACACACACACACACACATATGCACACGCTATATCATGTTGCATAATGGAGAATTTGTATTGTTTGGGTATTTTTGTGTTATGTAGATTTTTAAGTTGGGGAATTAGTTTTGAGTATTTAAATGACTACTGTAGCTTATTTTGATCTTCGATTGGCCAGTCAATTTATACATAATGTTCACTCTTATTCTGTTGATAATGTTTTCCTATCATTACGTCCCTTGCAATAGAGTTTAAGCTATAGTTTATTAAAGAGGGAGCTGGTTTATTAGAGTTTTCTGTCTGTGAGTGTGGGGAGATAATTAGAGCACCTGTGGGGAAATGATAATGAGGCTGGTGTGGCCAGGTGTGTGAGACCTCTCCAGAGCAGAGAGCCGAAGAGGCGAGCCAGGAAGATGTCTCCATGAGGAGCTCTTCAGGTAGAGTGTTTTGCCACTGTAGCTGCAAGAATAATGAATAAAAATACAATATTTTGCTAAACCGGGGTCCGGAGTTTTCGTCCTACTGAGCGAACCTTGACAGGGACAAACCTGTTCAAGATGTGAATAGAGTTCTGGAGTACCAAGCAGATCTTCACCTTACAGCTATGCTTGCCTCAGACAGTGACCCCGCCATTGCCCCCCTGCTGCTTGAAGCTGCAAGCCAAGCTTGCACTGGCTACAGATGCAAATGAACAGTGTATAGCATAAGCGTCTGTCCCGAGACTTTCTGAATGGAGTGAGAACTGAGCTGTGACACTGGGACATACTCGTGCTCATACCTCATTATTATTATCTTTGTGCTGACTCATTAAAACTCCTTATTGTTTTAATCCACAGAGTTCAGCAGGAAACATCTGGACTCCTCAGTGATGGACCCAAACAGCATGATTCAGAGATGGACTTTATATTTATGGTGAGACCATCACACTTTGACAGACTTCATGACCTTCAGATTTGATAGTCCAACATCATCCAGTCTCTGTGTTGGTCTGTTTTAGAAGACCTGAGACTGTCAGATTATTCAGGCTGTGATGTACACATTTAATCTCCACTCTGTCATTGTTCTCCAGCTGCTAGAGGAGAACATGATCAGCGTTGTGAAGAACCAGCTGAGAAGAATCAAGAGATCTTTAGGTCCAGATTATCCAGAATGCTTAGAGGATCAGAGTGAGGATGTTTTTGTTGGTAAAGCTGAGGAGCAGAGGAGCAGCAGAGAGGCATTGCTGAAGCTCACAGTGGACTTTCTGAGGACAATGAATCAGGATGAGCTGGCTGACCATCTGTGGAACGGTAAGATTTTTTTTTTAGATTTAATAGGATGGAGAGAAAAAGGGGAGATTAATCAGGTTCACTCTGGTGTTCATCACCACTGTGTACAATAAAATAATTTTACTTCAATATGAAAATCTCAGCAGCCCTCTGTGATGTCAGGACTTTGTCCAGGATCAAGACTCAAATACAATTTGTTATTTTTTCTCCAGGACCTCAGGCTGCACTGTGCCAACGAAAACTCAAGTCCAACCTGAAGCAGAAGTTCCAGACCGTGTTTGAGGGGATCACTAAAGCAGGAACCCTGACCCTGCTGAGCCAGATCTACACAGAACTCTACATCACAGAGGGAGAGGCTGGAGGGGTCAATGAGGAACATGAGGTCCGACAGATTGAGACCACATCCTGGAGACTACACAGACCAGAGAAGACCATTAGAGGAGAAGAGATTTTTAGAAGACCACCTGGAGAAGATGGACCAATCAGAACAGTGATGACGAAGGGTGTGGCTGGCATTGGTAAAACATTCTTCACTCAGAAGTTCACCCTGGACTGGGCTGAAGACAAAGCCCACCAGGACATACACTTCATGTTTCCATTCACCTTCAGAGAGCTGAATCTGCTCAAGGAGCAGAAGTTCAGCTTGGTGGAGCTTGTTCATCACTTCTTCAGTGAAACCAAAGAAGCAGGAATCTGCAGGTTTGAGGAGTTCCAGGTCTTGTTCATCTTTGATGGTCTGGAGTGTCGGCTTCCTCTGGACTTCCACCAAACAAGAATCCTGACTGATGTCACAGAGTCCACCTCAGTGGATGTGCTGCTGATCAACCTCATCAGGGGGAACCTGCTCCCATCTGCTCACCTCTGGATAACCACACGCCCTGCAGCATCCAATCAGATCCCTCCTGGGCTTGTTGACATGGTGACGGAGATCAGAGGGTTCACTGACCAGCAGAAGGAAGAGTACTTCACGAAACGGTTCAGAGATGAGGGGCAGGCCAAAAAAATAATCTCCCACATCAAGACATCCAGAAGCCTTCACATCATGTGCCACATCCCGGTCTTCTGCTGGATCACTGCCACAGTCCTGGACCATGTGCAGAAGACCAGAGAGGGAGGGGAGCTGCCCCAGACCCTAACTGAGATGTACATCCACTTCCTGGTGGTTCAGTCCAAACTGAAGACCATCAAGTATGATAGAGGAGCAGAGACTGATCCTCACTGGAGTCCAGAAAGCAGGAAGATGATCCAGTCTCTGGGTAAACTGGCTTTTGAGCAGCTGCAGAGAGGAAACCTGATCTTCTATGAACCAGACCTGACAGAGTGTGGCATCAACATCAGAGCAGCCTCAGTGTACTCTGGAGTGTTCACACAGATTTTTAAAGAGGAGAGGGGACTGTACCAGGACAAGGTGTTCTGCTTCATCCATCTGAGCGTTCAGGAGTTCCTGGCTGCTCTTCATGTCCATCTGACCTTCATCGACTCTGGAGTCAATCTGATGGCAGACGAACAGAGACCATCCACGATCTTTCAAATCTTTTATGCCAGACCTGATCTGAAATACCTCCACCAGAGAGCTGTGGACCAGGCCTTACAGAGTCCAAATGGACACTTGGACTTGTTCCTGCGATTCCTCCTGGGTCTTTCACTGCAGACTAATCAAAACCTCCTACGAGGTCTGATGTCACAAACAGGAAGTAGCTCACAGACCAGTCAGGAAACAGTTAAGTACATTAAGTCAAAGATCAGTGAGGACATGTCTGCAGAGAAGAGCATCAATCTGTTCCACTGTCTGAATGAACTGAAGGATCGTTCTCTGGTGGAGGAGATCCAACAGGCCCTGAGATCAGGACTTCTCTTCACAGATAGACTGTCCCCAGCTCAGTGGTCTGCTCTGGTCTTCGTCTTACTGTCCTCAGAAAAGGACCTGGACGTGTTTGACCTGAAGAAATACTGTGCTTCAGAGGAGGCTCTTCTGAGGCTGCTGCCAGTGGTCAAAGCCTCCAGCAAAGCTCTGTAGGTGCACCTACCTGACCAGGTTATGTCAGATTTATGTATCTTAAGAAGGATCATTAACTGTATGCTCTGTATGTTCTTCTCATTTCTTCTCAGGCTGAGTGGATGTGGACTATCAGAGAGGAGCTGTGAAGCTCTGTCCTCAGTCCTCAGCTCACAGTCCTCTGGTCTGAGAGTCCTGGACCTGAGTAACAACGACCTGAAGGATTCAGGAGTAGAGCGGCTCAGTGCTGGATTGAAGAGTCCACATTGTAGACTGGAAACTCTCAGGTCAGAATGCATATGTTGACTCCTCCTCACAGTTTTCCTGAATGTTAAAGGTCAGATGAGAGACTGGTAGTCTGAAGATGGATCAGGTTCCTCTCAAAACACAGCAAGAAAAGATCAACATGTAGCACATGTCACTGTTTTCCCTTCAGTTTGTGACAGAACCCATCCACCTCAACAGCCACCCCCCCATGCTGACAGGGTCCCCACCCAGAAATTCAAGCGAAGATTTTTAAAAAAGAATGCATTATTTGATGTTAATTTTAATCTGAAAGGTATGTGTGTCCAATATATTCCATCAAAATATTGTATGAGCTGATTGAAAAAATACTCCCTCAAAATGAATGCAAGAACAAAACTTCAAGATATCCGAAATGTTAAATTCCTGTAAGCTGGCTTACTAAAAAAAGGTATATTCCACTTTATTCTCCTGGATACCAATAAAGAAAATAATCCAATTCAGACTCTTTATCCCCAAAAGTAGGGAAAAAAACCGTCTACAAAGCTGTGAAACATAGCTTTTTATCTCTGGATTGATCTCCTCCCCTCCTGCTAAAATGCTCCATCCCTTCTTTTTGACACCTCTACCCCTCTTATCAACATTTCCTTTGGTGCAAAATTCTTTTCCCTGATAAATAAGGCCCTTAATATATAACATAACTTATGAAATCATTAAGCATATAAACTGAGCCCCTTAATCCAACATTCATTGCAAAATTTAAGTAAAAATAAGTGAACTATGACTTTGAAGATAAATAAAAATGAGCAAACGGCAATAAATATAAAAGCCAGTCATATAAAAGTGAATCATTGGTTACAGCATAATAAAATATATAAGTAAATTATTGGGTAGAACAGCAAAAGCACTGACCATAACAATTGATGAACCAAAACATTTGTTTAAGACCATCAATCATCAGTATTATGATTCCACAAATAAAAATGCTGACTCCAATTTGTGCAATTTTAGGACCTAATGCATTGCTATTGTTTCATTACATTCATTAAAAATTTATTTCTCCTCCTCTCCTCTGCAATGGGCAGGGCTCTCCCCTCACTCCTCTCATACACATGTGCACTCACACTTGTACAGACACACCCACTCACACTCAAGGGGGTGAAGGAGGGAGCGTGTCGCTGACATCACAGGAAAGAAAACAGGGACAAACAAACAAATTATTAATTAATGACTGGAGGTTCTCCAAAGCAAAAATCTCTGCATTTTTTCAAACAAACCTGACGTGACGAGACAGATAAATTTCTAAATGTAATTTAACTGTTTTCAGTCACTTCAAAATAATTTCAAATTTAGTTCATAATCAGAATCTGTTCATTAAAAATAATTTTTGGTTTGTGTTCATTCAGTCCTTTTAATTGAAAAAGAAAAAAGAGTTACAGATCTGCTGCGATGGATGATGATGATGATAATGATGGTGGGGATGATGGGGATGGGTTTTGTCTGTAACTAATATCGGAAGTGGCTGAGGTGGGGAAAAAAACTATCGTACACACGTGGCAAAGATTGTTGGTACCTTTGTGTTAACGAAACAAAACCCTACATGATCACTGAAATAACTTGAAACTGAAAAAAGTACTAAGTAAAAATTAACTGTAAATCAACTAATGAAAATCTGACATTGCTTTTTAATTGTTGTTCAACAGATTTTTTTGAAAACAAACTAATGAAACTGGCCTTAAAATTTATGGTACCCTTAACTCAACACTTTGTTGCTCAACTTTTTGAGGCAATCATTGCAACGAGGCGATTTCTGTAACTCTTGATGAGACTTCTGCACCTGTCCACAGATATGTTGACCCACTCACGTGATGTTGCATGTTTCAGCTCCTTCCACATATTTTCAATCAGATTTAGATCAGGGCTCATAGAAGGCCACTTCAGAATATTCCAATGTTTTGTTCTGAGTCATTCTTGGTGTTTTTAGCTGCATGTTTTGGATGTTTTGGGTGATTATCCTGTTGGAGGGCCCATGATCTGCAGCTGAGACCAAGCTTTCTGACACTGGGCAGCACATTTCACTCCAGAATGCCTTGAGAGTCTTGAGGTTCCATTTTACCCCGCACATATTCAAGACACCCTGCGTCAGATGAGCAGAGCAGCCCCAGAATATAACTGAGCCTCTTTCATGTTTCTCAGTAGCTACCATGTTCTTTTCTTTGTATGCTTCATTTTTTCATCAGTGAACATAGAGCTGATGTGACTTACCACAAAGCTCCAGTTTTGTCTCATCTGTCCAAAGGACATTCTCTCAGAAGCTTTGGGCTTGTTAATATGGACTTGGGCAAATTCCAGTCTTGTTTTTTTATGATTTCCTTTCAACAGTGATGTCCTCCATTAAGTTCACTTTGGCTCAAACAGTGACGGATGGTGTGATCTGATTCTAATGTACCTTGACCTTTGAGCGGTCTCATAATTTTTTTGGAAGCTGTTCTGCGCTCTTTGGTTACCATTCGCACTATCTGTCTCTTCAGTTTGTCATAAGTTTTCCTCTTGGGACCACAGGGGAGGACGGTTGGCTACAGTCCTGTGGACCTTAAACTTCTGAATAATCTGTGCAGCTGTAGTCACAGGAACATCAAGCTGCTTGGAGATGGTCTTAGAGCCTTTACCTTTAACATGCTTTTCTACAATTTTATTTCTAATCTTCTGAGACAGCTCTCTCCTTAGCTTCCTGTGGTCCATGTTCAGTGTGGTTCACACCATGATACCAAACAACACAGTGACGGCTTTTCACCCTTTAAATATTCTTGATTATTAATACTTTTGTCAGTTTCAAGTTATTTCAGTGACCACTTGGGTTTTTGTTTCTTTAAGGCAAGGGTACCAACAATCTTTGCCACGTGTGCATGTGAATATTACCATTTTTATTTTCTTAAGATCTATTGAACAGTTAGCTAACACTGTATATCTGTATAATCTCTAATCGAATGTCTGACTGACAGCTGCACAAGATAGCATACATTTAAGTTTACACAACTTAAGTTTTTTCCATTTTAAATGGCAATTATATGATTTTAATAATGAAAAAGTTTGAAATCAAGCAGTTGAAATCATTTAAAGCTGAGCCATATAACTTACCAACAACACTGTTAACATCAAATCATGTTCTCTTCTGACTTTAAAGCGATATTCCGGGATGGAATAAGTTGGGTCCTATCACAAGGTTTAGGGCAGAAATTACCCCTACAGCAGTGTTTCTGTGCAGCAGAAGCCCATCGTAGCCAGCTGTGGCTTTGCAGCGGAGGCCGTTTTACGCCACGATGAGAACTAGAGCCTTATTTAGCGGTGTTTTTGTGTGAAAGTAACGCGCTGAAAATTCTCTAAATAAAGCGTGAATGCAGACCGATATCAGATTTTTTCAGTGGGAGTCCGTTTATTTGTGTTTTTGGTCAAGTAAAATATGGCCCCATCTGAGTGCAGAGGAAATCCGGAAGCGAGCAGGCCCGGAGCAGGGAAGGGGGTTTTGGTGCGGGCGCCCTGGGCTTCTGCTGCACAGAAACACTGCTATAGGGGTAATTTCTGCCCTAAACCTTGTGATAGGACTCAGCTTGTTCCATCCCGGAATATCGCTTTAAGAAGATTTATTTAGAAATTAAGAACTTTTGGAGACTAGAGACTGTTGTTGGTCTCTGCAGCTTTGGTTCATGCTTCTCTCTTAGGTCTCAGTTGAAACTCCGTCCTTCCTGCTTCAGACGTCTGAGCAGCAGTGCTGACAGGCTGCAGAGATCACTCGTGATCAAAATTAGAAAAACCTGATTCTGAAATCGCACAAGATTATGGAGGTGGCTTGAATTCAAAGCATTGTTTAAATCAAAAGAAGAGGGAAAAAAACTGCATGAACTATTCAAACTGGGTAGTATTTATCTTTCCCTTTCAACAAACAAGATATTTCATAATAAAACATTTTTATTCAACATTTTAATGATTTTTAGGAATTGGGTTAGAAACACCTCTGAGGCCTTTCAGGATGGGTCAAAGTGGTTAGACCAGAACATTTCTGAGTCTTTGAAATGGCTGAAACATAGGAATGGGAATTGATAAGATTTTAGCAATACCAATGCTGTTAACGATCCTGCTAATCAATCCAATTCTTTAACGATTCCCTTATCGATTCCTGCAGGTTGTCCATGTGGGCAAATGTTGGTCTGATTTTCAGTGGCAACAATGTCAAACACGTGTCACAGCATAGATAACTGCTTCTGCAAATTGCTGGTGTGTCCACTCACCTATGGTTGTGTAGTAGGTGCAATTAAAATTAAGTCAATTCTGACGCTTCTGAACCCTGTCAATGGAAGGAATTGATAAGGGAATTGATTAGCAAAAAAAAATTGGTTTACGATTCCCATCCCTACCGACACAATCAATCAGCAGCACATCCAAAACATTCATCATTTTGTATAAACCAAACTAGGTCAGAGTCCTTAAATCTGTGTTCTCCAGTCCAGTCCCTGAGGAGCCAGACTTGTTACAAGTTTTATCAGAAAAAGAGGTTTTCAGCCTGTTCTTAGAAAGGGGCTCTCCTTCCTGGACCTGTTACTGTGATGTCAAACTGTGGATTCACCTGTCTGTCTGTCTGTCTGTCTGCAGTCTGTCCAACTGTCTGGTCTCAGAGGAGGGCTGTGTGTCTCTGGACTCTGCTCTGAGCTCGTCCTCTCTGACAGAGCTGGACCTGAGCTACAATCATCCAGGAGAACGAGGACAGAAGCTGCTGTCTGCTCGATGGGATGATCCACGCTGCAGACTGAACATCCTGAGGTACATTGACACCACAGACGAAGAAAGAATCACATGTTGATGTTCAGCAGCCTGAAAAGTGAGATTAATGAGAGTCAGAGTCGTCAGGGCTGCAGAGACAGAGACTGGAGACTTGAGTTTGGACAGGAAGTCAGACTGTCTCTGCAAACACTGACTCATTATTTAAATGACCGTCCACTAACAGACTAGCAGGAGAAGTAAACACATGGATCCTTTTTCTAAAGCAGAGGTCTGAAAATAAAGAGCCTGGTCTCATGGTCTGACTTGGTTAAGAGGATCCACTGAGAGCTCTGAGCCCAGACAGACCCTGGATGGAGACAGAGGGGAAGGTTCTCTGTAGAAACCTCCTGATTGTTGTGGGCTGCAGAGGAGGCTATCTCAGGACCATCATGAATGAAGAACTGATCACAGCTTTGGTTTCTGTCTCCAGGTTGGACCATGGTGGACCACACAGACTGAGACCTGGTGTGAAGAAGTGTGAGTGTTTTTGCTCTTTGATTTTATTATTATGATTATTAAGCTTTTTACTCCTCATGAACTTTTCATCTGAAGGATTCTCTCAAAGCTCCAGAGATAAAACACCATCAGGAGGATAAACCATGGAGACATGAAGGTCAGAGGTCATTAGTGATGAGCTGAGATCTGATTAGACAGCAGCTGAGTCATGTGAGGACAAAGCGTCATGTTTAATCTGCTAATCACTTTTGTGCCTAAAACTCATCACAAGAGCTGAAACAAGGCCGAATCAGTCTATATTTAATTTAATTCAATTATTAATGGCCCACAATGCAATTGCACCCTCCTGTGGATATACTCATGTCCTACACACACAAAGAGCTGATGTGTCTTGCCAAAAAGGTCTAGGTTTTGTTTAATCTGTCCAAAGGACATTCTCCCAGAAGCTTTTTTTAAATTTCCTTTCAACAGTGATGTCCTCCATTCAGTCCACTTTGGCTCAAAAAGTGATGGATGGTGTGATCTGACTCTGATGTACCTTGACCTTGGAGTTCACTTCTAATCTCTTTGGAAGTTTTTCTGGACTCTTTGGTTACCATTTGTTTTATTCGTCTCTCCAATTTGTCATTAGTTTTTCCTCTTGCTGTTACATCCAGGGAGGTTGGCTACAGTCCTGAGGAACTTAAACTTCTGAATAATCTGTGCAGCTGTAGTCACAGGAACATCAAGCTGCTTGGAGATGGTCTTATAGCCTTTACCTTTAACATGCTTGTCTATAATTTTCTTTCTAATCTCTTGAGACAGCTCTCTCCTTAGCTTCCTGTGGTCCATGTTCAGTGTGGTACACACCATGATACCAAACAGCACAGTGACAACTTTTCACCCTTGAAACTGACTGATTACAAGCTTGAGGACACCTGTGATGCTAATTACAGGACACACCTTAGTTTAACATGTCCCTATGGTCACATCATTTTTTTTAAAATTTTTTTTTAAATGAATGTTTTTGGGCATTTTGTGCCTTTATTCATAGGAGAGAGACAGTGGATAGGCTTGTGAAAGGGGGAGAGAGAGTAGGGAAAGACACTCTGCAAACTGGTCACAGGTGGGATTCGAACCTGGACCGGCAGAAGCAAGTACATGGGGTGCCTGGTTGCTAACCACTCCGCCAAACCAGCACCCCTGGTCACATAATTTTTATTCTTTTCTAAGGGTACCACCCTTTTTTTCCAAGCCAACTAGAACTAACGTTTCATTAGTTTGTTTTTTCGAATGATTCTGTTGAACCACAATTCAAAAGCAATATCTGATTTTCATTATTGAATTTTCAGTAATTTTTTTTTATTTATTATTAATTTTGTCTAAGTTATTTATGTTACTTTTCTTTCTTTAACAGAAGGGTACCAGCAATTTTGTCCATGTGTGTAAAACCATCAGAGCTGACTCTGAACCCTCAGGCTGATGGAGCCTCAGGTCAGATGGTTGTAGATGATCAGATGATGACCTGCTGCTGTGATGTTTCTCCTTCTCTCCATCAGGGGCCTGTGAGCTGGAGGTGGACACAAACACAGTGAGCAGAGGACTCAGACTGTCTGAAGACAACAGGACAGTGACACATGTGGGCTGGTTTCAGTCATATCCTGATCATCCAGACAGATTTGATAGTCTTTATCCTCAGCTGCTGTGCAGGTCTGCTCTGAGCGGTCGCTGTTACTGGGAGGTCCAGTGGAAAGGACGTGTTTGTGTGTCAGTGAGTTACAGAAGAATCAAGAGAACAGGAGACAGTTATGAATGTGTGTTTGGGCGTAATGATCAGTCCTGGAGTCTGAGCTGCTCTGGTGATGGTTACTCTGTCCTTCACAATAACACAGAAACATCCATCTCCTCCCCCTCGTCTTCACCCACTGGTAGAGTAGGAGTGTATGTGGACTGTCTTGCTGGATCTCTGTCCTTCTATGAAGTCTCCTCTGATGGACTGATCCAACTGATCCACACCACAAAGACCATTTTCACTGAGCCCCTCTATCCTGGGTTTAGGTTTGGGTTTGGGGTATGGTCTTCTGGTTCATCATTGTCTCTGTGTCATCTGTAGTCCAAACCTGCAGATGATTCAAAGACCTGAGGCATGTTGTTGATTACGAATCAATATTTCAGACTCAAATCTGTCCATATAAATTACTACAAGGGACATTCAGCAGGGAGATTTAAAAAATGAATTACAAGAGAAACATGAAAATGTCCATTATTGTTTCATTATTCAATCAATCAGCCAATTATTTTGTCATTGCACATGTCACAAGTACAGAGCAATGTATTTTTTCTTTACAGTACAACCCATCCAAGAACATTCAAAGACTGTGACATGCATGGGGGAGACAGGATTGGGAAGCAGAAGCAGAGCAGTGCCCTGTTTTCTTAGATAGGAAAAGGGTGACATCAGGGAGAGAGGAGGAGAAAAAAAAGGGCGGTCTCATTCTATGCCCCACAGAACACAGTGTAAGATCAGAAAAAAACACCTCAGCATATGAGAAACATAAGACAATTTCAAACAAAAAAACACTCCAAGACAAGCACATATGATGGGGGGGAAAGGAAAGGAAAGGAAAGGGGGTGGTAGCCATTATAGGCGCATCTCACTGGCTAAGAGAAGGGGGGGGACCAGCCAGTGGAGGAATTAAGTTGAAGGGAAAGCCTTCGACCTTGTCTGAGCTCAGACCCCCCCACAGTGTCTCTGTTGTCCAGTAAGGTGACTGTCCAACCTTGAGAGAAAGTTCTGTTTCACAGCAAAGTTCGTAGGATAAAGGAGTCGAGGAAGGAGGGAGGCATCAAGCCTGTTTATGTAACATTCCAGGAGAGGAGAAAGATTTCCAGCTCAAGGCTGGGTGGGGAAAGCCAAACAGATACAGATAAAAAATTGTTTGGGTCAAGCCGACTGTAATTTTCCATCAGCCTTCTCGTCTTTCGGTCTCTTACTATGATGTTCCAAATCTGTTGGCCCATTCAGCCGAGCAGAGTGGTCAACTTCTTCAAGGTGTTATCCTGCTTGTGACTGAGTTCGAGAATCGCATCAAGCCTTGGGATTGAGCTCACAAATTGCTTGAGTCTGTGTTGGCAGCCCTGCACATTCCTTAACGTGGCATCCTTTGCATCCTCGACAGACAGAATCAACAGGCACACATTCCTCCACTTCTCCCAGGAGTCCATAGTATACCCAGCCGGAAAAGTCATGCTGGGATAGGCGTGTTCTCCTTTACCCACTCTTCTCGTTGAGAAAATTTGGTCGGCGTTGAGACAACAGCTGATCAGGGGCCTGTACTACGACACTGGGTTATCTCTTAAAGAGATAACTTCCTGGATAAGTTTTGGGTTTTCCGCACTACGAATGTGGATCTCTTTTTATCCAGACACGTTGCCTCGGTAACTGATGCTGAACGCCAAACCTGGTCCGGAGCAGGTTAAGTTCCAGGATAAGAGCTCAGGGGGTGTGACAGACCGCCCGCTGACCAATCGGTTCTCTCGGGCGGGCATAAAAGACCGCACAGTCACCAATTTGCTGTCTTGGAAAATGGCTTGTCCATTTCTGCCAGAACTGGTTAATGTCGGTCTTGTGAATTGAAAGAGGTAACCGTCTGGAGCGTTTTTATGGTAACCGAAGTAATCCGCTTGATTTGACATTATTTCTCAATGTCAGTGATAACGTTTGATCCAAGGATGTTTACTTCTGATAAAAGACAACACATGCTGATAATTGTACTGAACTTTATTATGGATAAAGTCAAGTAGCAATAATTTTGGTTTAAAGTACAATTACATAAGTAATCATCATATCCTAAATGTTGTCTAATGTAATATGATCTCCAAATTTTGGTAGTAACACCATGACACCGAGGGACAGAATTTTGTTTGAAGAAATATTTTTAAATATCTAATTTACGTTTAATTTCATTCATAGATTTATCCCAGTGTTATCAACACTGTCCATTTATTATTTTAAACCAGGGGTGTTTTGTTTGTTTGTACACTGTCCAATAGCGGTGGATCATGACAGTGGGACAAATGTTATTTCAGATGCAAAGTACAATAAAAGTGAAATTAAATATTACATTTAGGCTAATTAAATTACATTTAAAATACATAAAAATAATTATTCACCATTTAAAAGACTATTTAATTACATAATTTTGGTTTAATGTGGATGAGTTCTTTATTACATTTTCAGCGATTTGTGTTTCTGGAAAATGTAGGGCCATGTTTTTCACCGTGTTGCTCCTGGCCTGGATGATACTGCGGTACTCCTCATACTTTTTCTTGGGATTATTTGCTGCTCCTCCACCGTAAAGTAGGCTGCTCTCTTCTCCATTGTGGAAAATGCTCGGGGCTGCTAACCACACCCATTTTATGTGTGCGCGCACAGATCCCAGCGGATTCACTTATCGAGTTGATAACGAGTGTCGTAGTACAGCAGATCTGCATGGCGGAGATCCGAAGTTCAGCGAGTTGTGGCTGAGTTATCCTGGATGACTTAATCCAGCTTCGTAGTACAGGCCCCAGTTCCATGGTTTTAGACTTTGGAAAAGAAATGCAGAGGCTTCAGTAGTTCAGGAAGACGACACAGAGACAAGAGGCAAGCAGGACAGATAAGGGCAGGAAGGGAGAGAAAAAGTGTCCGCCTCCATTGAGAGCAGAAGAGAAGAATGTTCTGTATATCCAACTCTTACGGTGCGTTCACAATAAACATGACTTTGGCAACCTTGGCAACCACTCTCCATGCAGACGCAATGTACAGCTACAATCACCCGGGATTATTATTTTATTAAGGCTGTCAATGTCAAACTTTAATAAAATTACATATTTTGTCATTTATGCTGTTATTAAACTTTTTTTTACTCAGTTATTATTATACCAGTAATGGTCTTTATATTGTTTAATTAAACTATAAATTGTTATTGTGTTGTTAACTCTGTATACCTTTTTTGTTAAATTAAAGTTTATTATTTTATTTATGGGGAGGGAAGTCGTTTGAAAGAAGAGTTTTACCAAGACGGTTAAGGGGATGACAACTCACTGACTCATGTTGCTAGTTTCTTTCTGTATTTGTTACAGTTCTGACTGAATGAACACATTTAATGAGCTGCTGAGGCTGCAGGACTCTAGAATGTTCAGTAGATGGCGGACTGTCCCTGTTTTACATCTAAAAGGTAGAACCAGGCCTCACAGGGACTCAGATAAGACTTATTTAAGGGTTCTTTGTTGGCAATGACCCACACAACATGAGTATAGCTATTTATTATTTTTAGAATGTTTAATTTTGTTCTTAAATGTAAAGGCGAGGCCTGAAGAGACCTGACAAATGAGACCAGAGGAAGTAAAAGAACTCACCCATGGTCCAAGCCCCTTTATAGGTCAGCAAAGAGCAAGTAAATATCAGCTATGTCGAGCATTTTTTCTACTCATGAAATAATCATTATTTTGGGCTCCCAACATGCCCATTCTTTTAAACTCTTTCAACACTCAACAAGCAGCTGATGGTTTCAAACTGCAGTACCTGCATTAATTATTCATTTAAATAAGTAGATGGTATGAATGCCACAGTTTATATACAACCAAGCTAAAATAGCTCACAGGATTCTTCAGAATTCTCTCCATCTTCTGCAGCCTGTTTTTGAGTGGCTCCCGTCAGGACGTACACCGCGCTGTCCCAACTACAGGACTCCGGGGCGAGGGCAACCTTTGTCCCCTTGGCTGTCTGGCTTCTGAACTCTGACCTAGGAACCTAGAATTTTTCTTTTGTAAAATTCTATTAAAAAAGTCCTGGTCCTAGTCTTAAATTGTTGACTTATTTACAAGGTTAGTCAATGTAAAAAAAATCACAGCAACAAGTATTTAAAATAACTTCATAAAACTAACATAAAAAATCCAAGTGAGGTGGGAAAATAGGTTCAAAGAATATATTTGAATTTTGGAAAAACTTGAAGGCCCAACGTCAGAGACTTTTAAGAAAAAAAGGACTTAACCAGTCTTCACTTCAGAGTAGATTAAGTCATGTCTTCAAAGTTGGACAAACTTACAAAAAGTTGAATAAACAAATATGTGAAGTCGTAGGATGAGGTCTCTGGGTCTCACCACTGACCAGCTACACCTGCAGATGCAGCAGTGGCTGGGTCTTCACTTGAAGAATGTTCCTCCATTGCTGCTTCTGCTCTCAAGAGCCATGCATCTGACCGACCCCAACCCCCCCAAAAAAACAGTCATCCCCCCAAATCCCCAAATTTAAGAAAGTTTTGACATTCACATTTGCTTAAAACCACAGAACACTGACCTGAATTGTTCTGGGTCATGAGTAGCCATGGTGGTTTGTTCTTAGAGACATGGATTCAACAAAATGCGAAAGACATCTAACAATGCCACATTTTACTCCTTTAGACCTCAAGGGGTCATTTTTACCATGTCCGCTTGCCCTAACCAGTTTACTTGCTGCCATGTGATTGGCTTATTAGCTATTTGTATTTACAAACAGCAGGTGAATGGCTGGACCTAAAAAAGTTGAGACATACACTGCCTTGCCAAAAAGAAAAAGTTGCCACCACTTTAATATTTCATTGGACCATATTTAGCTTTAATTACAGCACACAATCGCTGTGGCATTGTTTTGATAAGCTTCTGCAATGTAAAGATTCTCACTGGGGTTAAGGTCTGGACTCTGTGGGGGCCAATCCATGTGTGAAAATGATGTCTCATGCTCCCTGAACCACTCATTCACTGCCTGAGCCCCATGAATCCTGGCATTGTCATCTTTGAATATGCCCGTGCCATTTGGGAAGAAAAAATCCATTCATGGAATAATCGTTCAGTATATCCAGGTCAGCTAAGCTCATTCTTTGGGCTATAATGTTGCTGACCCTCCACCTGACCAACTGCAGCAGCACCAAATCACAGCACTGCCCACAAGCTTGGACAGTAGGCACTAGCAGGGCTTGATGCTAAGCATTTTCCCAAGTAGCACAGGTGCTACTCAGTTGAAAAATCTCGTAGCACACAAATATTTTTAGTCGCACGATGAAAAGTTACCAAGTAATGTGTTTTTCTTTAATACAAAGATATGCAGTCTTTCCAGCTCTTTTGTGAGAAAAAAACAATCAACACAATGGAGATAATACTTGAATGTTCTAAATAAGCTATTCAAAATGTTAAAAGCTCCAGCAAACTGTATATTCACCGTATATTCATTTCCTATTGTAGAGAGTTTGTATGGATTGGTAACAGTGAACCAGTCAGCACTGAGCCTTGGCCCCCGATAAAACCGTTGCCGGGAGAGTTTAAGAAATTTCCAGAATTTTCCCCTGGAGCCCCAGCAACAAGGACCAAATTCCTGATAAAGGTAAGATTATTTTCATTATTATGATTGGAACTGTGTCAAGCAGTTCTTTTTTAGATATTTTGTTTTGCCAGGGTGTCCATGAGTGTTACACTCTATATTTTATAGCTCTGTATTGCACTGTAGTGTAGTATCTGATGTGAATGATTTAAAATAAAATAGGTGGTTTTGAGGGTGGTGTATCCATGAGAGGACTGAAGGTGACCTTTTCCCACTCAGAGTGCAAATGATCTGATAAGGTGTTCAGGTGCTCCCCAGAGGCACTTCAAAAACAACCAACCTTCATGTCCTTGCTGCTTTGTTGGTCAACCACTGTTATTGGATAAATAGCTGAATGTTTAACACGACTACATAGAGTCACGACTACTGTGTCAAAGGTAAAGATTCTTCACTATAGGCTATCATGGGGTGTGCCTTTCAGTTTACATGTTATACATTTAAAATACTCTGAGGGTCCATGTTGCATGCATGTCTGCGTATAGTCCGAACAAATGATTCTGGCATATATACATGCACTCTTAAACTGTTCGGGAGGTCTCAATTTGGCTTTGAGTCTCTCAGGCTGTCCGGAGTGCCTGATTCAGACACTTGCTTGGTTTGTCAATAAACTGCTCTTTTTTTGCAAACAAGTTCGTGTCAGCGAAGCTTCTTCATCATCCGCATCTCCAGATCAACCAGCGAGAAACTACAGTAGCACAAAGGTAAGCCTGTTGGCAACAGTTGTTAGCCTTTCTTAGCTAGCAGGTTGGATACATGGCCCTTTCGACATTAACCGCAAACTCACAAAGAAACAGGCTCAGAGAGACAAAGGCGTGATCTGCCTCCTCACACTGAAGCATTTTTTCAGGTAAGACTGCTTAAACCTTCAGCCTTGAGCCTACAACGACATTGTTAAACACAAACACATGTTTGAAGTTCCTGCTGATTAGTTATTTAATTCTTTAAAATTGTTCCAGAAGCTTCTGTAAAGGTGTATGTTGACTGTGAATATAACGGGTACGTTGCAGAGGTTTGTGAGCAGGAAAGTAAATTTATTCAGGAGCTCCCTTTGTTACATTCTGAGCTAATGGTAGCTAGCTTAAGGCGCTTGGCTGCTCCGCACGTGACTGCGCTGCTCTCCTTACTATAGTAATCGATTCCTTCTGTCTCATGCAGATGTGAGGCCTTACAGGTGCTGTATGCAATTCTGATGACTTTTGAGTCTGTGTATACACCAGGGAGGCAGTGAGTGTTAGTTTTATAATGTTACACTCAAAGTGGACACCATGAATTCCTAATGCTGTTTAAAATAAGAACACTTCTAAAATGTTCTTGCTTTTCTGTGGTAAAATACAAATATTTTCTTTTCCTTTCCGCAAAAAAAAATGTATTAACACTATACAATTGCTTGGTAACGAAAAACAAGTTAAAACCTAATCTCATAATGTAAAAATGCTGGTTAAGATAAAACTGAGCAGAGAATGTGAGACCTTGCAGCTGCAACATGCAGTTTTGTGGGCTTTTGTGTCTGTTTCCTCCAGAACGAATGAGAACGAGTGCATAAGCAGCTCCTACGTGGCTGTGGTGTCCCTCCTGCACCACAAACACAGAGAGACAGAAACACATCTTCACAGGTCCAGAAAAACACAACAGCTTGTGCAGGTGCAGTTACAAGGGTAAGGTGATACTCCAATTCCAGAAACAAAAGTGAATATGACAACAAGAGACTGTAAATAATTTAAATGTACATTTAGAGTAATGCAGTCTAAAGTTTTATTGGTTATTCTCATTAGCTCAGGAAGGCTTCAGTGTTACTCTGTGGAGAACACTGCAGGTATGCACTGATACAGGAGCACTTGATAAGGTATCATTTTAAAGTTTAACACTTTTCTCTAAAGTGCAGTATGGAAAGCTACATACAGTGGGTAGGGAAAGTATTCAGACCCCTTTAAATTTTTCACATGTTGTTATATTGCAGCCATTACCTAAAATCATTTAAGTTCACTTTTTCCACAGTAATGTACACAAAGCACCCCATATTGACAATAAACGACAGAACTGTAGACATTTTTGAAGATTTTTAAAAAATTTATACAGTCCTTTAAAATTTTAGCAACTTCCTCTTTGTTCAAATTGTTTCTGGGTGTTCATTGGTAAAATTTTCCTGAGTTTTATACATAATCTGCAACCTAATGAGATCTACTAACTCATGGAAACAACTAAAATTTAACAAATAATGTGTTTGAAGGATCTCTGTATTAACTTCTATTAATAATTTGTATTGCTCATTTTTGTAAAATGAAATTTGGCTGGATGGAAGTTTCACATGCACTTTCCCACACTTCAACACAGTAGGTCATACTCTTCATTCCAGTTTCGTTGGTTTGGGTCTGTTTTCATTGCATCCAAGGCCTTTTGTGATCTATCTCATAAAGATTTTCTGTTTTGATATGAACATTTTCCCTTTGGTCATTTTTATGAACTGTACAGACGGGTAAATGATCAGTAAGTCACTTCTGTTACTCTGATACATTTGTAAAAATATTGTCAGTAACTGTTGACCTCTGCTGTGGTTCTTGTTGGTTTTGTTATCATCTGAAACATACTTAAACCATACACTGTATTTAAGAATTTATTTGTACCTTTCAGTTATTTTTCCTTGCATTAACACACTTTTCTTCTGCTTTCTGCATATGAATCTTACAGTGGTAGCTGGTTTTGAATTCCCTCTTTCTTGATGGTGTATGACAAATGGATATTGCATCCCTTTTTATATTTATGTTGTCACTGTGCAGAAAACCCACCACTTGCAGCGTTAATGCCAACAGTGGGGGCAACTTAACTCAATATAAAGTAACACGAATGATGGCTCAATTCAGTGTCACCTGCAGATGTGATCATTGTTGCCATTTTATGTCGCCACAATGTCGTTTTCGCCATATTTATTTGGTCAGACATTTGTAAGTCTAAACACTCATAAATTACCTCAGAGTGCTCTCATATTCAATATGCGATTTGGCAGGCATAGTAACAGCTATGTTCCACTTGTGCTAGCATTTAAGGAAGGACTGAGTCAGGGGGCAATCTCATGTTTAAATCCGTGAGATTAATATCCTCCTAGCTTATTTACTCACAACATGTAGGCCTGGATGTGAGGTTATTTATCACTGGTTGTGACATTTGAAAGTGAAAACAAATATTTTTCCTCCTTGTGTTAAGACAGGTTCATTTTGACAGTCCCAGGCTGCGGTCCATAATGTGGCCTATCAGACAGATCCACCAAAGAAATGCAGTTGCAACACAGCTCTCTTTAAAGACTCTCCAGTCCCACTGCAGAAGTATAGGTTTGGTTATTTACACTTCCTGTAAATGTGACATATTTGTGATATGTGCAGATTTTATGAAATGTAACTGCAGCTCTGTGAGTTTGGCTTGACTAATGAGACCTGGACTCTTTTCTGTGTATCAGTGGTCACTCAGAAAAAAAGTGTCTTCACATTGACACCAAGAAAGAGGACATGTAAGAGACGAGATTAGAGGACGACCCTTTGGAAGCAGCTCAATCTCAGAATCCAAGTGAGTCCACCTACAGTCCTGCAGAGTCTTTGGCAGCTTTGGGTGAAGTATCATAAGTGATGTTAACTTGCTTTGTAACACAAACGCTTAAGTCATGATTTTGATTACTCTTTGTCTCCAGTAGAATTGTGGTGTTATGTCCCCGGTCTAGGGGAACCCTGAACATAACATGCAGAGCCCTCTCTGCTTGCCCAGTCCCAACAAAGGCCAAAAAAACGGTTTTTCAATTCACAAAATCAGTTTTATTAACTGACTGAGAGCAATGCCCAAAACAACAAACAGAACATTCTAATAACTCTAATCTTCCCTGTGGGAAAAGAAAAACCATGAGAAACAAATTACAGATCTCTTACCTAACTATAATCTACGAAAAAACAGGAGAAAAAGTTATTAAAAGAAAGAGGGCTTCTCCCTTTCACTAATTTGCCTTTTTGGCTTCACGCAAAAATATATCACACAAAGTCACACAAAGATACAATTTGCTCTACGGCGTCACAGAGATGATTTGCAGTGGACCGCGGCTCTTTGTTTGGAGAGGCAAGTCAGAGAGAGAGGGCGGGGCTTCCACTGGCTTCTTAAGATGGAGATGTCCGTTGTCCTCCAATCCCAGCTCTCTCCCAATCCCGTCCTCCAGCAGAGGACCAATCAACACTCTGGACCTTGGAGCCAATCCTGAATCTCCACTTGTGCAGTTCACTCACACACGCACTCACACACAGTGGAGAGACACAACTGACAATGAAACAATTACTAATAAAAATAAATACATGACAGAGGGTCATGACAGTGGTTACATCTTTTTCTGTCAGTTCCTGTTTTTGTAATAGAATGCAATCCCCCCCCCCCCCTCCCCAAAAGACACCAACCTACCTGGTGTATGAAAATTGCCCTCTGGAGCTCTCTGAGGTGTGCCTGTGTGTCAGCGGGTATCAGATGTATGGACAACACATGTCGCCGGATCAGTCTTTGATATCTTGTAGAACCTGTTGGAAACTTGTCCTGTACTATTTTTTTTTTCAAATGCCCTGACATTTTTCTGTGGAGTAGTATGCAAAAATACCAAAAATGGTCCTATCTCACCATGTTAAAGAATCCTTTAAAAATCCCTGGATCCAGATGGTGATCCGGATCACTCCCAAAATATAATCATTTATTTCTTGTGCCAATCCGGACATTTCCTGAAAATTTGATCCAACTCTGTCCATAACTTTTTAGTTATGTTGCTAAAAGAGAAACAAACAAACAAACTAACAAAAAACCAAACAGACGGCAGCAATAACACAACCTCATGATGGAGGCAGAGAACACAGCTGTGAGTACTAAATAACTTGACGTGTTTGTTTTTTAACTTACCGCTGAGTGACGGCATAGTGCAATACAAAAACAACATAACGGACTGTTTTTGAGTTGAATCAGTCATATGGTTGCAAATCAACGGTGCGTGTGCATGACTGACTTGGTCAGAGCTTTGAGTGTGAACTACCAAGCAGAATTCAACTTTTATTTGTGTCTGTAAAGAGCTGAAGTTCAGTCTTTCAAATGATGAATTTGCAGGAGCAGCATACCAGAAATGATAAACTTCAGTAGCTGGTGGATCTGATAGTTACCCCCAACCAGAGCTGAGCTCCTGCTTCAAAGGACTGGTTTGGAGCCCATGACCCTCACAGACACTGAACCTGCAACAGGAAACTCTGAAGATGTTTCTCTGCAAATGCTTTCCCAAGGGGATTGTGGTTTTTGTGTTACCATGTTGACGTGACTTCCTGTTCTGGTTTTACTTTGACTTTATGCTGCTGTGGCGCAGTTGTTTTTCTCAAGGCTGAAGTTTACGGTGAGTGACACTTTTCATAATTTTTATAATTATTAGGACATTTAGGGTCAGAGGGAGGACTTCTCAGCAGGTTTAAGAGCATGTTAGCGATCCGAAGATGATCAGAGGGGTTTTATTTGACATTCTTGATCCAGAATGAGCCTGGAGGCCTTGTCTCTTCACGCATTAGCTGGAGTGTTATAACAAAATGGCATTGGTCAGACTCGTATGTTGTCTCAGAACATGACTCTGCTCTGGAGTGGGTCAGGTCACAGGTAGCAGTACTGTGTCAGCTCACTCCTGCAGTGAACTGGGTCTAAGGCCATATCCTTAAATGGACCAGTTCACATTCAAAGGTCATCATCTGATCTGAGATCACAACCCAAAAGAGTAAATCGAGCACCAAACTAGACCCTTTAAAAAGTGACTATAGTTAAATCTAATTAATCTGTCTTATCAATCTATCAAAATTTTCATCAAACAATGAAGCAATCTGTTTTGTGTAGCACCAAATCATAAGTGTTTTCTCAAGACCTATTACAACAACACGGGCTAAAGCCATACTCTGCATTTTATAAATATTATGTATTGAGTTTTATTTACTTATTTTAATTCCAAACCCAACATGACTGCACCATGAGCAGCTCCCACAGTCCAGTGCAGCTGTAGGAGGATCACAGTAACGGGGGACAGAAAAACCTGTTTAGCAGTTGGAGATCTTAGAGTGGAGCCTGTCTCATGTTGAACAACCATCCACTGAAGCTGTGTCGGGGTGTGTGTGAAGGAATGGAGATGGGCAGAGACAAAGAGACTAAAGTAAGAACTTACGATAGTGAAAGAGTCATGGGCGAATCATAAATCTGCCTTCATCATATTTGCTAAATATAAATTTATTCAATGTTGGCCGTTGTCATTTTCAACAGGGTCCTCATGTCTGTATAGAGGTAAGATCTTACGCCCGAGCCCGACCGGGTCGGGCCCAAAGTGTCAGTTACTACGTTCGGGTCGGGTTGGGTCGGGCCCGGCCTTCCCTCTCGCCAACTTTTTTTTTATAAATGTATATTTATATTAGGGCTGTCACTTTAGTGCATTAATTAGATTAATTAATTACAATGAAAATTAATGCATTAAAAAAATTAATCGCAAGATTAATTAATCGCACGTCACTTCACACATGCCTCTCTAGTCAAACCAAACAAAGCCCAGGTGACAACAGGAATGGTATATTTGAGACTCCGCTTTATTTTATTTTTGAATTTATTTATTTATATTTGTACTAAATTCGTTAATAATGCATCAGGCCTAATTGGTTTGCTGGATGTCCTCGATGTTTTTCTTTTTCTTAAATTGTATTTAAGAAACACACTTAAAGTGTAATTTGAGTTGCCTGATTGGGTTTAGAATTTTCTGGACAAGATGCCCTGACTTTGGTTTTATTCAATCACCAATAAAAATTTAGATTTATAATCTTCTCTTTTTAGTTTATTCATTTGATTAATCATCCGCTACGATTTTGTAATGTCCTAGAATTCAAATTCTTTATGTGGGGACTTAATGCAGATGTGAGATTAAAATGCGATTAATTAGATTAATTAATTACAAATCCTGTAATTAATTAGATTAATTTTTTTAATCGCCTGACAGCACTAATTTATATATTATCTAATCTTCTCCTCCTGTCCCTTTACCTTCCCGACTGTACACACTCACAGTCAAAAGCATACTAGGAAGCTTTAGGGCTCCGCTTTTTCAACCAGAGGCAGTGGCACCTGTTTCACGAGCCATTGCTGACTGAAGTCTGTAATAACCAAACACGGCTTGGGACACGCGCGCGCTTTACGCAGCGCTCAATGCCAGATGTTCAAGACGAGACCCGAGACTGAACTCCCGCACAACACTCACTTTACACCGAGATGACTGCCCTGGACCACCTCATCAGGTCTTACTTCTGCAAACAGCAGCCGGTCCAGAAGCATGTATGAATGGATTCATCCGTGCGCGCAGTCTCCAGCGGAGGATTTTTAAAGTCTGTTTGTTTCCGCCTTTGGAAACAAACAGACTTTAGTAAACCTGCTGCGCTCTGGAGGCTTTACCCCGTGTATCTCAGATGCCCTTCCTTGTGATCTACAATGAAGCCCAGAGGCCTGCTCCTGCTGCTGCTCCTCACCATGTCAGAGAGGCGCGTCCATGTGAGCACAATATCACACACAGAAATATCTTTAACAAACTTTTCCAGCGTTATATCATTGTATAAATGCATTTATAATGATCGTAAAAGTATGTAGATTATTTTAACATTAAGAAAACTTGCGTTTGTTTCTGCCAACGCGAAGAAATTAAAATGTCAAATGGGCTGCTACATTTTGCCAAAGAAATGAAGCATGAACTATCACACCTGATAGAACAGACGCACAAATATGAAAGATATAAATGTTTACTGAATATGCATCTTACAGTCTTGTTGAACTGGGAGAATTCGTTACAAAAGACACGCTTTAATTTGTAATTATGCACAGGGATCGTCACAAATGTGATCACCGGAGCAGTGCTCTGTCCGGGACTGACTGACGCATCCCCTCCCTTTCCTCCTCCTCCTGAGTCCTCACAAATAAAATATAAAATTTCGGGTTTTTTCGGGCTCGGGCCTGCAAATCAAGTTTATTGATCGGGCTCGGGCTTTATACCCGCAGGCCTGGGTCGGGTCGGGCTGGATTTTTTAGGCCCGATCTTACCTCTATGTCTGTATGGTTATAAAGGAAGTTTTTATGAAGGAATTATCAATAGCAACCATGGATAAAGAGATCAGTCTAATATTAACATTAGCATCTGTAATGATCATAAACTGGAGAGGACTTAAGTTAATTAATATACAAGCATCTAGCTGAATTGAGTTTAACTGGTCTAAAACTATGCATTCATGTTAACTGACATCATATGAGCCCGTGTGCGTGTGTGAATGAGTCGAGGGAGCTGGGAGCAGGAGCAGCTTAAAAGTGCAGCTGAGTTTAGATACTAAGAGTCGGAAAGCAACTGAAGTAAAGTGCTGTGAACATTGTGAAAGCACAAATGAAAAGACCACCTTCTCAAGACCCCAACCGGACCCCTCTGTTTAGTTCATCACCAGCCGACTAAGTAAAGGGAGTTAGTAAAGGTTAATACCTGAATCCGATAAAAACATTCACTCTATAAGCGCGACAATCAAGAAAATGATACTGTGAAGGGCCCTGCGACATCATTGGGACCGGAGGGGAGGCTGCTACGTGATTGGCTTGTGTGATTGGCCTGCAGTGGTGGGACTGAGGGTCAACCCTTTTAAACAGAGACGTGCCGTTAATAAATTTTCGTAAAAGATGAGAAAAAGGGGGAGATGATACAATCAACACAGTCGTGCCCTCGTTTTTGAAGTGGTGGAACACACAGATATCAGTAGATTGTTTTTTATTACAATGTCGGGTGTGATGTGATAAAATGTCCCTTGGAAATCATTACCGTGTCCTATTAAAGTTACCGTTATACTGTGTTTGATCACCACACTGCCTCAGTAATGCTAGGTGATGCTGCTCTTTGACTGGAAAAGGCTGAACTATGTATCTGCCCTGGATTAAGCAGCCTTGCGGGAGGTGGGCTGTTTGCATTGTTTGGCCTCTGAGTTTGAGAGCGAAAGGTAGTGACACTACAGTGAAATGGTAAATGGTAAATGGACTTGAGCTTATATAGCGCTTTTCTAGTCTTTGACTACTCAAAGCTGCTTTACACCGCAGGTCACACCTACCCATTCATACCTATTCACACCCATTCGCACTCACATTCACTCACTGATGGTTCAGAGTATCTATGTTAGTTATCCATCAGCATCTCTAACACATTCACGCCCTTTCATACCCATTTACACACCACTGACGCAGCAGTGGGAGCAACTTGGGGTTAAGTGTCTTGCCCAAGGACACATCGCCATGTGTCGCCCGGAGCTGGGCTTGAACCTGCAACCTCCCGATCACTGACCAAGCGCACTATCCAACTGCGCCACCGACGCCCCAAGAGACTTCTCCTCTCAAAACGGGCTCCGAAGTCTGGTTGAATTTTGGATTTTACAAGGATGCCGAGGGGATACTGTTAGAAGACAGTCTCCCTGTTTAAACATGAAGCTGCTGCGAAAGAAAAAGTCGCGCATGGTTAAAACTACTGTAACTCCTCAAGTAAATGAACTGACCGAGCTGTAGAGGTAGAGAGAGAGAGAGATAAGATTCAGTGAGCCATACCTGAGTGAATAACAGGTGCCTATCAGGATTTTCTGTGTAAATAATGTATAAAATGTATAAATAACAGCATCAGTATCATTCTGGAGTGTGTTCTTGTCGTTCTTTTGCCGTGTATTCAACATATTTTGAAATAGATTGTCTTTTTCTGTCAAAGTTTGTGTTTTATGGATTTAAAGCTGTGGTCTACAATTCGAAACCGCAGCCTGCCCCCCCTTCCCTCACCTCTCCCCTCCGTGTTCCAAGATCCCGCCCCCAGCTCGTGTCGCCTCTAGGGATGTAACGATATGAAAATTTTGTATCACGGATATTGTAACCAAAATTATCACGGTAATCATTATTATTGCGATATTGTTGCAGTGTGCTCAAAATGTTCTAAAAGTACTTTTACACAGAATTTAAATAATTTAACCCCTTTATTATTATATTCATAACAGTTCTTTTGTCTTTTTTGTCAATAAATGTGTCAAACTCAGAGGCCAAACAATGCAAACTGCGCATGTGCACCTCGCGTGAGGCTCCTTAATCGAGGGCAGATACATAGTTCCAGCTTTTCCAGGCAAAGAGCAGCATCACCGTGTGTTACTGAGGCAGTGTGGTGATCAGGCACGATAAAACGGTAATTTTAATTGGACACGGTAACGATTATCGTGGGAAATTTTTATCGCGGTTTACCATTTTACCGGTAACCGTTACATCCCTAGTCGCCTCATAAAGCCCCCTCGGACAGAGCTACGAGCGACTAGCACAATATATCAGCAGCAAACTCAATCAAAAACAGCTCAGCTCAACTGAAAGTATCAAACACGACAGACATCTCCCTTATAACACACAGCAGCAGCCATTTCAATTGGACCGGCGGCAATGCGGGTTTGGCGCCGCCAGAGTGGAGCCGAGTGTGGGGGAGGATTTATCTTTCTCAGCCTGTCCTCCACAGCTCAGCTTACAGTGCTAACGACTAGCGGCTAACAGGCTAACCCGCTCACCCTACAAGTTACTAGCCCGTACAGGCACAAACTAACCAGAGTTATTCAGCAGACATCTCCCACTGTAGTAAACAAAGCCATTACCTGATCAACCAGGGGCGAAACGGTCGATGCTGAAGGTCTGATGGCCGGCTGAGGCTATTCTTTAGCTGTTAGCCCGCTAACAGGCCTCAACCCGCGGGCAGAGCTCCGTTGGGCCCCGCGGGAGAGGGAGGCGGCTTCGGTCTCGGTGCTAGGCTTTTCCGGCTCCATGATAGTTCAGTAGCTAACGCTGCTAGCTGCTCACCGGAGGTAGAGGGGAGGAGGTGGGACCATGGGCATGAAGCTGCGTAGTGAGGGAGACGAGGATTGGATGGACTCACATACCAACTCACGGACCAATTAATAGTTGCAGGTTCTTAGGTTTGATTGGTCAGCTAGTATGCAGCTTTTAAGCGGATATACTGAATGGATTTTTTCGTTCTTTTTGGTCTTTATACTGTGTAGATAGGACCATAGGACCATAACAGCCTTATAAACGGTGTTATTAAGATGTACAAAGCTTCCAAATCGTAGACCATAGCTTTAACCAAACATAAAAAGGCCTGGACGTGGTCTAATATAGCAAGCTGTAACACAGACACTATTGCTGAAGGCAAACTAAAATGTGTGAGTGTTTGTAAAACAGTTTAAATTTCATCTGTTTTTTCTTTTCTTGTAATTACACACTGTTTAAACATTTATAACATAATAATGACAAATAACTGCTAGACTTTTTTACTTATGTTTCTCATGAAAGAAGGGTAAAAACGTACTCAAAGGGAATTTCTTGACACATTTATTGACAAAAAAGAAGTGTTATGATTATAATATTACAGGGGTTAAATGATTTCAATTGTGTGTTAAAGTATTTTTTGAACATTTTGAGCACAAGGCAACAATACTGTGATAATAATGATAACAGTGATAATTTTGGTCACAATAACCGTGATACAAAGCTTTCATATCGTTACATCCCTAATCTTGCGCATACTCGAACATCCTGAGCTGGTTCTTTTAGTCATTCTCTTATTTCATCCAGTTTGACCACATGATGTCATGATTTATTTACCTGAATCAACAGGTATGAGTGTTCCTCTGCTCCTCCAGCTCTCAGAGCAGATTCAGACCTGTTGACTCTCCATCTACAGATCCTCCTGTGAAATCCATTGTATACAAGTATTCACAAGTATCCAAAGTAAACGACGGTCATATTTGATGAAAAATCATAAATTTGTCCTTTTTGATGGCAGCTGTTAATGCTCTGCACTCTGACTCCCTATCAAGGCTGACAGACAGCAGGGGGTGCTCTGCTATGGATCAGGCTGAAGAGCCAGAGGAGAAGGTCCCCCTATCTAAAACCTTTTTGATTGATGAAGACCAGGATCTGAGGTGAGATGAAGATCTGCAACCAATAAACTCAACCATCATCACTACACCATCATCATCATCATCATCATCTACAGTCCATTATAAATAAGTGTATTAATGAAACAGTACTGATTTAGAGTTCAGTTCAGTAACAGCCCACTGTGTCTGATGGAGATGATGTTTGTTTGGATCAGGATGAAGAGACGAGACCCTCCTGAGCCCAGCTGTGTGTCCATGAGGAGTGACTGTTCGAAAGATCTTCCTCTTGAATTCAAGGTGGACCCACTTGGTGGGGACAGGTGAGAACTGAGAATTACTGAACTTTGGCCTCAGTGTTTTGGTTACTCTGAGGTAATGAAGACAATTTTGTTTATCAGGGGAAAGAGACGAGACTCTCCTGAGCCCAGCTGTGTGTCCATGAGGAGTGACCAGTCCAGATCTAATCCTCCTAGTTTTAAGGAGGACCCACTTGGTGGGGACAGGTGAGAACTGAGAATTACTGAACTTTGGCCTGAGTGTTTTGGTTACTCTGAGGTAATGAAGACGATTTTGTTTATCAGGGGAAAGAGACGAGACCCTCCTGAGCCTAGCTGTGTGTCCATGAGGAGTGACGGGTCCAGATCTACTCCTCCTAAATTTAAGGAGGACCCACTTGGTGGGGACAGGTGGGAACTGAGAATTACTGAACTTTGGCCCAAGTGTTTTGGTTACTCTGAGGTAATGAAGACGATTTTGTTTATCAGGGGAAAGAGACGAGACCCTCCTGAGCCCAGCTGTGTGTCCATGAGGAGTGACCGGTCGAAAGATCATTTGCTTGATTTTAAGAAGGACCCACTTGGTGGGGACAGGTGAGAACTGAGAATTACTGAACTTTGGCCTCAGTGTTTTGGTTACTCTGAGGTAATGAAGACGATTTTGTTTATCAGGGGAAAGAGACGAGACCCTCCTGAGCCCAGCTGTGTGTCCATGAGGAGTGACCGGTCCAGATCTACTCAACTTAATTTTAGGAAGGACCAACTTGATGGGGACAGGTGAGAACTGAGAATTACTGAACTTTGGCCTCAGTGTTTTGGTTACTCTGAGGTAATGAAGACGATTTTGTTTATCAGGGGAAAGAGACGAGACCCTCCTGAGCCTAGCTGTGTGTCCATGAGGAGTGACTGGTCCCGACATACTCCTCCTAAATTTAAGGAGGACCCACTTGGTGGGGACAGGTGGGAACTGAGAATTACTGAACTTTGGCCCAAGTGTTTTGGTTACTCTGAGGTAATGAAGACGATTTTGTCTATCAGGGGAAAGAGACGAGACCCTACTGAGCCCAGCTGTGTGTCCATGAGGAGTGACCGGTCCAAATCTATTCGACTTAATTTTAAGAAGGACCCACTTGGTGGGGACAGGTGAGAACTGAGAATTACTGAACTTTGGCCTCAGTGTTTTGGTTACTCTGAGGTAATGAAGACGATTTTGTTTATCAGGGGAAAGAGACGAGACCCTCCTGAGCCTAGCTGTGTGTCCATGAGGAGTGACTGGTCCCGACATACTCCTCTTCATTTTAAGAAGGACCCACTTGGTGGGGACAGGTGAGAACTGAGGATTAATGAACTTTGACCTTGATGTTTTGGTTTCTTCAAGTTGGTAAAGATGATTCTGTTTATCAGGATGAGGAGATTTCCATGAGAAGTGACCTTTCTAAAGATTGTCCTGGTAACTTTTAGGTGGACCCACCCACTGAGGACAGTTAATAAAACAAAAGATGAGAATCTGTCTTTGTCTTTGCATGGTAGGGTTTGACATTGACCTTGTGGATGTAGATATGAACTGTGTTAACTGGTGGTGTTTTTCTGAAGTGTTCCTGAGCCCACATGGTGATATCCTTTACAGAATGATGATGAAGAGATGAGAATGATAAACAGATGCTACACCACTAGGCCCTGTTTCACATGGTTCATGTGTATTAAAATGACTGAGAGGAGTGGATTCATTTAAACTGCTGGACAGTCCTCTGTCCTACTGCTACTAGACCTGTCTGCAGCTTTTGACACGGTGAACCATAAAATCCTCCTCTCTACACTCTCTGAACTTGGCATCTCGGGATCTGTCCTGTCATGGTTCAAGTCCTACCTTACAGGTAGATCTTCCAGAGTGTCATGGTGAGGAGAAGTGTCTGATTCACATGGCTTATCGACAGGGGTGCCCCAGGGCTCAGTGCTTGGTCCCCTCCTCTTCTCCTCTCCGCTCACATGGCCTCTCCTACCACTGCTATGCTGACGACACTCAGCTCTTTCTGTCCTTTCCTCCTGAAGACACAACTGTCTCAGCTCGGATATCAGCATGCCTGGCTGATATTTTCAAATGGATGAAGGAACGCCACCTTCAACTAAATCTGTCCAAAACTGAGCTCATTGTAGTTTCAGCGTGCCGCTCCATTCAAACACAGATTGGTGTCATGCTTGAATCTAATCTACTTGTGCCCACAAACTCTGCCAGAAGTCTGGGTGTCATGATTGATGACCAGCTGACCTTTAAGGCTCACGTGGCCTCGATTGCTCGGTCTTGTCGATATGCCCTCTACAACATCAGACTATTCTTTTCTGTTGTTCCCAAATGGTGGAATGAGTTACCTAACTCCATACGATCTGCAGAGCCCCTTTCTACTTTTAAGAGATGTCTGAAGACTCATCTGTTCAGGGAACACTTTGGTACTTAATCTGATCTTCTCCTCTTTGTCCTCAGAGGTAGAATGAATCAGAAGGTCTCAGACCAGCTCTTAATGAGTATTTAGCACTGAATTTTGAATGCTTGGAATGTTGATCGATGTTGCTGACTTGAATTTTTGTTGCTGACTTGAAATATTCGTTGTGACTTGAATTATTGTTGTGTTGAGCTGCATTCTTGAAAAAAAAAACATGGCACTTCTTCTGGCACTAGTTGGCAGCACCTGTGGCCAATTGACTTGAAGCACTTCGACGCACTTGCTAAGGTTTTTCCCCTCAGTCCGAATTCTTGCTTGTGTTGTACATCGCTTTGGACAAAAGTGTCTGCTAAATGAAATTGTAGAATTGTTAGAATTGTAAACTGACATTTGCCTCCCGACACAGCCACGTTTCAGTCAAACAAAATAAATTGATGTGATTTTCTGATATAAAATAATTTACCGGTAAAAATTTTGGATGTTTCTATATTTGAAGTTTTAGTTTTCATTCAATTATAATGTTAAAAAGCTCTTTTATTTGTTGTTGTGGTAACAGTTGTAAGTTTTGGGTTGAGGGATGGACTTTGTCTCTGTGTATTAATTATTAGATTTATGACTGTCATAACTGGCGTAACAGTCATAGCTGGAAAATTGTTAGAAAGCAAGAGGAGTGTAATGGACTGCAGCTCTGTGACCTGGTCTCACCGCTGGGAGGTCATGATTTAGGGTCAATAAAATCTACCATATTTCAAGACAAATGTGCTGCACCACCCAAGGTGGGATGGATGCTTTCTCTTCCTGTCAGACCAGGCTTTCCCCAAAAAGATGTCCAGTTATATACAAACCCAAAACCAGCGAAGTTGGCACGTTTTGTAAATCTTAAATTAAATCAGAATACAATTATTGCAAATCCTTTTCAACTTATATTCAATTGAATACACAGCAAAGACAAGATATTTAATGTTCAAACTAAGAAACTTTATTTTCTTTTGCAAATAATCATCAACTTAGAATTAATTGGCAGTAATACATTCCAAAAAAGTTGTCACAGGGGCATTTTTACCACTGTGTTACATCGCCTTTCCTTTTAACAACACTCAGTAAACGTTTGGGAACTGAGGAGACCAATTTTTGAAGCTTTTCAGGTGGAATTCTTTCACTTCTTGCTTGATGTACAGCTTAAGTTGTTCAACAGTCCAGGGTCTCCATTGTTGTATTTCACGCTTCATAATGCTCCACACATTTTCAATGGGGGACAGATCTGGACTACAGGCAGGCCAGTCTAGTACCCGCACTCTCTTACTACGAAGCCACGCTGTTGTAACACGTGCAGAATGTGGCTTGGCATTGTCTTGCTGAAATAAGCAGGGGCGTCCATGAAAAAGATGGTGCTTGGATTGCAACATATGTTGCTCCAAAACCTGTATGTACCTTTCAGCATTAATGGTGTCTTCACGGATGTGTAAGTTACCCATGCCTTGGGCACTAATACACCCCCATACCATCACAGATGCTGGCTTTTGAACTTTGCGCCTATAACAGTCCGGATGGTTCTTTTCCTCTTTGGTCCTGAGGACACGACGACCACAGTTTCCAAAAACAATTGTAAATGTGGACTGGTCAGACCACAGAACACTTTTCCACTTTGCATCAGTCCATCTTAGATGAGCTCGGGCCCAGCGAAGCCGGCGGTGTTTCTGGGTGTTGTTGATAAATGGCTTTGGCTTTGCATAGTAGAGTTTTAACTTGCACTTACAGATGTAGACGAACTGTAGTTACTGACAGTGGTTTTCTGAAGTGTTCCTGAGCCCATGTGGTGATATCCTTTACACAGTGATGCCGGTTTTTGATGCAGTACCCCCTGAGGGATCGAAGGTCACGGGCATTCAATGTTGGTTTTAGGCTTTGCCGCTTCTGTACGGTAATTTTTCCAGATTCTCTGAACCTTTTGATGATATTATGGACCGTAGATGATGAAATCCCTAAATTCCTTGCAATAGCTCATTGAGAAATGTTGTTCTTAAACTGTTGGACAATTTGCTCACGCATTTGTTCACAAAGTGGTGACCCTCGCCCCATCCTTGTTTGTGAATGACTGAGCATTTCAGGGAAGCTGCTTTTATACCCAATCATGGCACCCACCTGTTCCCAATTAGCCTGTTTATCTGTGGGACGTTCCAAATAAGTGTTTGGTGAGCATTCCTGAACTTTCTCAGTCCTTTTTGACACTTGTGCCAGCTTTTTAGAAACATGTTGCAGGCATCAAATTCCAAATGAGCTAATATTTGCAAAAAATAACAAAGTTTCTCAGTTCGAACATTAAAGCTGTGGTCTACCATTTGAAACCGCAGCCTGCCCCTCTTTCCCTCACCTCTCCCCTCCGTGTTCCAAGATCCCGCCCCCAGCTCGTGTCGCCTCATAAAGCCCCCTCGGACAGAGCTACGAGCGACTAGCACAATCTATCAGCAGCAAACTCAATCAAAAACGGCTCAGCTCAACTGAAAGTATCAACCACGACAGACATCCCACTTGTAACACACAGCAGTAGACATTTCAATTGGACGGCGGCAATGCGGGTTTAAGCGCCCGCCAAGGCGGAGCAGTGGGGAAGGAGGATTTATCTTTCTCAGCCTGTCCTCCCCAGCTCAGCTTACAGTGCAAACGATTAGCGGCTAACAGGCTAACCCGCTCACCCTACAAGTTATTAGCCCGTACAGGCACAAACTAACCAGAGTTATTCAGCAGACATCTCCCACTGTAGTAAACAAAGCCATTACCTGATCAACCAGGGGCGGCGATTCGATGCTGAAGGTCTGACGGCCGGCTGAGGCTATTCGTTAGCTGTTAGCCCGCTAACAGGCCTCAACCCGCGGGCAGAGCTCCGTTGGGCCCCGCGGGAGAGGGAGGCTGCTTCGGTCTCGGCGCTAGGCTTTTCCGGCTCCATGATAGTTCAGTAGCTAACGCTGCTAGCTGCTCACCGGAGGTAGAAGGGGGGAGGCGGGAGCATGGGCATGACGTGAGCGAGGAGACGAGGATTGGATGGACTCACAGACCAACTCACGGACCAATTAATAGTCGCAGGTTCTTAGGTTTGATTGGTCAGCTAGTATGCAGCTTTTCAGCGGATATACTGAATGGATTTTTTTCGTTCTTTTTGGTCTTTATACTGTGTAGATAGGACCATAGGACCATAACAGCCTTATAAATGGTGTTATTAAGATGTACAAAGCTTCCAAATCGTAGACCATAGCTTTAAGTATCTTGTCTTTGCTGTTTATTCAATTGAATATAAGTTGAAAGGGATTTGGAAGTCATTGTATTCTGTTTTTTTTTTACAATGTACACAACGTGCCAGCTTCACTGGTTTTGGGTTTGTATGATCCCACATTGTTTGCTGGGCTTTACCTTGATAGTCAGCAGTTAATGATAATGATTATTTTATTTCTTTCAAGCAGCTTCAGATTGTGGTCTGCTCTAGCCCTGGGGATATACCTAACTATTCCCGCTGACTTCACCACCTTCACGTTTTTAACTATAGTCACCAATAATCATAGTTTGATCCTGGTCGGGTGTGTTGCTGCGTGGGAAAACCTCTTAGAGACGTGAATAGACTAGTGGAGTTCAGAGCGGATCTTCGAGTTATGGCTATGCTAACCTCAGACCTTGACCCTATCATTACTTCCCTACTGCCCTGGGGCTGCTGGGGAGAAGCTAAGCTAACTGCTCACACTGACTACAACTGGCTGGCTAACTACAGCTGCAAATGAGCAGTGTTTAGTGTCGGCAGAGCAGGTATGTTTAAGAGTTCAATGCTAACTAGCAGTAATTAGCGTTAGCAGAACAAATCTGCAGACGACATCCAACTGAGACGAACAAATAGCCAGTGTGTCCATTGGATAAAGATCATGTTCTGACTGTCAATGCTGAGTCACACTTATTATCTTTGTGCTGAGTAAATAAATCTCCCTGTTGTTTTAATCCAGAGTTCAGCAGGAAACATCTGGACTCCTCGGTGATGGACCCAAACAGCCTGACTCAGAGCTGGACTCCATATTTATGGTGAGACCATCACACTTTAACTCCATGATCTTCAGATTTGATGGTCCACCATCATCCAGTCTCTGTGCTGGTCTGTTTAAGAAGACCTCAGACTGTCAGATGATTCAGACTGTGATCTACACATTAAATCTTCACTCTGTCGTTGTTCTCCAGCTGCTGGAGGAGAACATCATCACCTTTGTGAAGAACCAGCTGAGCAGAATCAAGAGATCTTTAGGTCCAGATTACCCAGAATGCTTAGAGGGTCAGAGTGAGGAGCAGAGGAGCAGCAGAGAGGCATTGCTGAAGATCACAGTGGACTTTCTGAGGGCAATGAATCAAGACGAGCTGGCTGACCATCTGTGGAACAGTAAGAACTTTTATCAGTTTAATACGATGGAGATTGACGGTGGAGGGTTACATTTCTTAAATATGCTCCACTCTGAAGTTCATCACCACTGTGTTTATAATAAAATCATTTTAGTTCACTCTGAAGATCTGAACAGCCATCTGTGATGTCAGGACTTTGTCCAAGGTCCAGACTCAAATACCATTTTCCGATTTTTCTCCAGGACCTCAGGCTGCACTGTGCCAACAAAATCTCAAGTCCAGCCTGAAGCAGAAGTTTCAGACCGTGTTTGAGGGGATCACTAAGGCCGGAACCCTGACCCTGCTGAACCAGATCTACACAGAGCTCTACATCACAGAGGGAGAGGCAGGAGGGGTCAATGAGGAACATGAGGTCCGACAGATGGAGACCACATCCAGGAGACCACACAGACCAGAGAAGACCGTCAGAGGAGAAGACATCTTTAAAGAACCACCTGGAGAAGATGGACCAATCAGAACAGTGATGACGAAGGGCATGGCTGGCATTGGTAAAACTGTCCTCACTCAGAAGTTCACCCTGGACTGGGCTGAAGACAAAGCCCACCAGGACATAGACTTCATGTTTCCATTCACCTTCAGAGAGCTGAATCTGCTGAAGGAGCAGAAGTTCAGCTTGGTGGAGCTTGTTCATCACTTCTTCAATGAAACCAAAGAAGCAGGAATCTGCAGGTTTGAGGAGTTCCAGGTCTTGTTCATCTTTGATGGTCTGGATGAGTGTCGGCTTCCTCTGGACTTCCACCAAACCAGAATCCTGACTGATGTCACAGAGTTCACCTCAGTGGATGTGCTGCTGATCAACCTCATCAGGGGGAACCTGCTCCCATCTGCTCGCCTCTGGATCACCACACGCCCTGCAGCAGCCAATCAGATCCCTCCTGGATGTGTTGACATGGTGACAGAGGTCAGAGGGTTCAATGACCAGCAGAAGGAGGAGTACTTCAGGAAACGGTTGAGAGATGAGGACCAGGCCAAAAGAATAATCTCCCACATCAAGACATCCAGAAGCCTTCACATCATGTGCCACATCCCGGTCTTCTGCTGGATCACTGGCACAGTCCTGGACCATGTGCAGAAGACCACAGAGGAAGGAGATCTGCCCCAGACCCTGACTGAGATGTACATCCACTTCCTGGTTGTTCAGTCCAAAGTGAAGAGCATCAAGTATGATGGAGGAGCAGAGACTGATCCTCACTGGAGTCCAGAGAGCAGGGAGATGATCCAGTCTCTGGGTAAACTGGCTTTTGAGCAGCTGCAGAGAGGAAACCTGATCTTCTATGAAGCAGACCTGACAGAGTGTGGCATGGACATCAGTGCAGCCTCAGTGTACTCTGGAGTGTTCACACAGATCTTTAAAGAGGAGAGGGGACTGTACCAGGACAAGGTGTTCTGCTTCATCCATCTGAGCGTTCAGGAGTTCCTGGCTGCTCTTCATGTCCATCTGACCTTCATCAACTCTGGAGTCAATCTGATGGCAGAAGAACAGAGAACATCTAAGGCCCTTAAAATCTTTAAAGCCAAACCTGATCTGAAACACCTCCACCAGAGTGCTGTGGACCAGGCCTTACAGAGTCCAAACGGACACATGGACTTGTTCCTGCGCTTCCTTCTGGGTCTGTCACTGCAGACTAATCAAAACCTCCTACGAGGTCTTATCACACAAACAGGAAGTAGATCACAGACCAGTCAGGGAACAGTTAAGTACATTAAGTCAAAGATCAGTGAGGACATGTCTGCAGAGAAGAGCATCAATCTGTTCCACTGTCTGAATGAACTGAAGGATCGTTCTCTGGTGGAGGAGATCCAACAGGCCCTGAGATCAGGACGTCTCTCCACAGATAGACTGTCTCCGGCTCAGTGGTCTGCTCTGGTCTTCATCTTACTGTCATCAGAGAAGGACCTGGACGTGTTTGACCTGAAGAAATACTCTGCTTCAGAAGAGGCTCTTCTGAGGCTGCTGCCAGTGGTCAAAGCCTCCAGCAAAGCTCTGTAGGTGCACCTACCTGACCAGGTTATATCAGATTTCTGTATCTTTACAAGAATGATCAGTAAGTGTGTGCTCAGTGTGATCTTCTGATTTCTCTGTCAGGCTGAATGGATGTGGACTATCAAATGGAAGCTGTGAAGCTCTGTCCTCAGTCCTCAGCTCAAGGTCCTCTGGTCTGAGAGACCTGGACCTGAGTAACAACGACCTGGAGGACTCAGGAATCGAGCTGCTCAGTGCTGGACTGAAGAGTCCAAACTGCAGACTGGGAACTCTCAGGTAAACATAAAAACATTAAAATTAAATCCCAGGGTGGATCAGACTCTGCAGAGAAGACCAACAGCTCTGAAGCTTTCAGGAGGGTCAAAGCTGTTCGACCTGAACACATCTGAGTTTGTGAAAAAATGGCCAACATGATCAATCAGCAGCAAATCCAAACCATTTATCATTTTATATAAACCAAAACACCAGGATGTGCAATTAGTGCTTTGACAGAGGTAGAGGTTCTTCAAAGTCTAATCAAAGGAACTTCCTTCATTTTATGAGTTTTTTGTCAATGTTTTCAGGCTGAGTGGATGTAAACTGTCAGAGAAATGCTGTGGGGCTCTGTTCTCAGTCCTCAAATCACAGTCCTCTTGTCTGAGAGACCTAGACCTGGGTGACAATGACCTGGAGGACTCAGGAGTAGAGCTGCTCAGTGCTGGACTGAAGAGTCCAAACTGCAGACTGGAAACTCTCAGGTAAACATTCAAAATCCCTTCAACGTTGAGAGCTATCCTCATGGCCATACTAAAGTTCTAGAGTAATCTTTCTTTTGTTAATTTACCTTCAGTTTTTTAAAGAGTGTCACGGGTCATCCGGCAAAGCCTTAACCAAATATAATTGTTCTGATTAGCTTTTCACAGCTGCTCATGTCAAAGAGGCAGTATCTGCACATAAGGGGAGCTCGGCAGAGAGAAGAAGGTCACTGCAGACCTCTGATTGGCTCTTTATGAATGTCAGATTTCTGTATCTTTATAAGAATGATCATGAACTATTTGGGCTGTATGATCTTCTGATTTCTCTCTCAGGCTGAGTGGGTGTGGATTATCAGGGAGGAGCTGTGAAGCTCTGTCCTCAGTCCTCACTTCAGAGTCCTCTGGTCTGAGAGACCTGGACCTGAGTAACAACCGCCTGAAGGACTCAGGAATAGAGCTGCTCAGTGCTGGACTGAAGAGTCCAAACTGCAGACTGGAAACTCTCAAGTGAGAATTAAATAAGTCTTAAACACCAGGATGTACAATTAGTACTTTGACAGAGTTAGAGGATCTTCAAAGTCTAATCAGAGGAACTTCCTTCTTTTAATGAATTTTGTTGTCAATCTTTTCAGGCTGAGCAGATGTAAACTGTCAGAGAAATGCTGTGAAGCTCTGTCCTCAGTCCTCACTTCACAGTCCTTTGGTCTGAGAGACCTTGACCTGGGTAACAACGACCTGCAGGACTCAGGAATAGAGCTGCTCAGTGCTGGACTGAAGCGTCCAAACTGCAGACTGGAAACTCTCAGGTAAACATTTAAAATCCCTTCAACGTTGAGAGCTATCCTCATGGCCATACTAAAGTTCTACAGAAATCTTTGTTTTGTTGATTTACTTTGGGTTTTTTAAAGAGTGTCACAGGATAATTAATCTCACAAAGCAGATGGACCAACCAGGTCCATCCGGCAAAGCCTTAACCAAATATAATTGTTCTGATTAGCTTTTCACAGCTGCTGATGTCAAAGAGGCAGTATCTGCAAGTAAGGGGAGTTAGACAGAGAGAAGGAGGTCACTGCAGACCTCTGATTGGCCCTTTATGAATGTCAAATTTCTGTATCTTTATAAAAATGATCATGAACTATTTGGGCTGTATGATCTTCTAATTTCTTTCTCAGGTTGAGTCGATGTGGACTATCAGAGAGGAGCTGTAAAGCTCTGTCCTCAGTCCTTAGTTCACAGTCCTCTGGTCTGAGAGACCTGGACCTGTGTAACAACGACCTGGAGAACTCAGGAGTAGAGCTGCTCAGTGCTGGACTGAAGAGTCCAAACTGCAGACTGGAAACTCTCAGGTCAGAATTAAATAGGTCTTAAACACCAGGATGTCCAATTAGTACTTTGACAGAGTTAGAGGTTCTTCAAAGTCTAATCAAAGGAACTTCCTTCATTTTATGAGTTTTGTTGTCAATCTTTTCAGGCTGAGCAGATGTAAACTGTCAGAGAAATGCTGTGAATCTCTATCCTCAGTCCTCAGCTCACAGTTCTGTTGTCTGAGAGACCTGGACCTGAGTAACAACGACCTGGAGGACTCAGGAATCCAGCTGCTCAGTGCTGGACTGAAGAGTCCAAACTGCAGACTGGGAACTCTCAGGTAAACATAAAAACATTAAAATTAAATCCCAGGGTGGATCAGACTCTGCAGAGAAGACCAACAGCTCTGAAGCTTTCAGGAGGGTCAAAGCTGTTCGACCTGAACACATCTGAGTTTGTGAAAAAATGGCCAACATGATCAATCAGCAGCAAATCCAAACCATTTATCATTTTATATAAACCAAAACACCAGGATGTGCAATTAGTGCTTTGACAGAGGTAGAGGTTCTTCAAAGTCTAATCAAAGGAACTTCCTTCATTTTATGAGTTTTTTGTCAATGTTTTCAGGCTGAGTGGATGTAAACTGTCAGAGAAGTGCTGTGGGGCTCTGTTCTCAGTCCTCAAATCACAGTCCTCTTGTCTGAGAGACCTAGACCTGGGTGACAATGACCTGGAGGACTCAGGAGTAGAGCTGCTCAGTGCTGGACTGAAGAGTCCAAACTGCAGACTGGAAACTCTCAGGTAAACATTCAAAATCCCTTCAACGTTGGGAGCTATCCTCATGGCCATACTAAAGTTCTAGAGTAATCTTTCTTTTGTTAATTTACCTTCAGTTTTTTAAAGAGTGTCACGGGTCATCCGGCAAAGCCTTAACCTTAAAAAACATTATAATTAAATCTCAGGGTGGATCAGACTCTGCAGGGAAAGACCAACAGCTCTGAAGCTTTCAGGAGGGTAAAAGCTGTTAGACCTGAACACGTCTGAGTTTGTGAAAAAATGGCCAACATGATAAATCAGCAGCAAATCCAAACCATTTATCATTTTATATAAACCAAACTAGGACAGATTCTTTAAATCTGGTCTTCAGTCCAGTCTCTTAGGGGGTGTCCCTCCTGGACCTGGACTATAGAGGACTTTAGAGGTCCTGATGTATAAAGGCTCCCATACTCCTTCATATATTGAAGGTACCACAGACAGGCCTTCATCCTGAACCTGATACCCTGATGTCAAAATGTGGATTTACCCGTCTGTCTGTCTGCAGTCTGTCCGCCTGTCTGGTCTCAGAAGAGGGCTGTGTGTCTCTGGACTCTGCTCTGAGCTCGTCCTCTCTGACAGAGCTTGACCTGAGCTACAATCATCCAGGAGAACGAGGAGAGAAGCTGCTGTCTGCTCGACGGGAGGATCCAGGCTGCAGACTGAACATCCTGAGGTACATTGACACCACAGAAGAAGAAAGAATGTTGATGTTCAGCAGCCTGAAAAGTGAATTGATGAGAGCCAGAGACGTCAGGGCTGCAGAGAGAGGGACTGGAGACTCATTTGAGTTTTTTCTTTTTTTTTTTCAATATATTTTATTAAACACCAATAAATGCACAGTACAATGTAAATGACTCAAGTTTTTCACAGTTTCTAATAATAGAAAAACAAACAAACAAACAAGTTACCAAGACAGAACAGTTTTCAATACCGGAACCCCCAACCCACCCATCCCAAGGTCCTCACATGTCTATCCAAGCCACAAACATACATACACACCTAAAGATACACATCTACATAACCGCAGCAACATACCAATGCTTGCATATGTTCCCCTACACACCAACACTCATATACGTATCCCTTCATGACAGTTGTTTGACTACACGTTAACATAGATATGCATCAAAGATACAGAAATCAAAAATAGCTGTAAGAGCTTCGAAGTAACATGCCATTGATTACCGCTGTTTGCTTCCCGTCTCCCAATGAATTCAGCACTGATTAACTTAATAAATAAATATCAACCAGCCTAAAAGTGCTTGATAATCTGTATATAGGAGGGACATCCAGAATGGACATAATTAGACCTCACTGGATAACAGATATAAAAGAAGTAAAAGAAGGTAAAAGAAAATAAAAGAAGTAAAAGAGAGGTCAACTCATGGAGCTACATCAGCAGCAGGAAGTTTATTCACATGATTCAGTAGAGGACTCCAATGGGAGTAAAAATTCTGGGAACATCTAAGCTGGAATTTAATTTTTTCCAGTTTTAGTAAATATAATAGGTCATATAACCAAGATTTGAAAGAAGGGGGCTGAGGAGCTTTCCATGAAAAGAGAATTTTCCTGCACGCAATTAAAGAAGCAAAAGCCATGACTCTGTTCTGCAAGGATGTAGTTGCTAATTCATCAGGAGACACCTCAAAGATGGCAATCTGTGAAGAAGGACTTATTGTTAGGCCTAGGATGTCAGAAATAGATTTAAAAAAGGATTGCCAGAAGGTGGACAGCTCAGAGCATAACCAGAACATATGTGCTAAGTTACATGGAATCTGTGAGCATCTGTCACATACTTCAGATACTCTATTAGGATAGAGTTTAAAGAGTCTATCTCTGCTGTAGTGCAATCTAAATAGTACTTTAAACTGTATCACAGAGAGTCGAGCACAGCTAGAAGAGGAATTAACTGCGCCAAGCGCTCTCTCCCAAAAAGCATCTGAAATACTTATCTGTAGTTCGGTTTCCCAGTCTGCCCTGCTCTTATCAACCACTGATTTATTTATTGGGATTAGGAGGCTATAGAAATGTGAGATGTGGCCCTTAGACAATGACTTAGATTGTAGCACCTGGAATCTTCATGGAATCATTAAAGAAGTTGAAAAAACAAAAAAAGTCTGTAATACATGTTGTACATAAATTGCTGCTTGTATGTTTGGAATCAAACCAAACGAATATGCACTCTGCAATAACTAGGAGTGTAGAGCAAGAGACAAGAACCCAAAAAATCCCACATTCTGCTGACGCCTCTTGTGTCTGTTCACGGTTCCGTTGCTCACAGCAGAATGTGGGATTTCTTGCTCTACGCTCCTAGTTATTGCAGAGTGTGCATTCGTTTGGTTTGGTCAGCCGCTCTGAGGGCACCCGTAAGTGTATCATAGAAATGCCGAGTAGTACTGTTTAGGCTATAAACATGTGCTAAATGATGTCGCTCGAGTAAATGGTGGACGTTACTCCACTCAGGACACTTGGATTACAGCAGCAGTATGGAGGAATATTGCCGACTTTTTGTGGACTTTTGTGGACTTTTAAGGACACTGTCTGCTCGGCTCAGATTCTAAGTCATGATATCAATGGCAGTGGACAGCGAGGATCCCCACAGATCTCCGGCTGCATCCTAGATGTTCCAAAACTACTCCACAGTGTTGTTCAGCATGAGGGTGAGTAGAAAAATGAGGCCAAATCGTTGTTTGGGTGTAGTGTTCCTTTAAAGCTAGCAAATATTCCGTCAATGTATAAGTCGCCAAGTGTTCTCAGACCGTTCTTTTCAAGTGCTGTAAAGCACGGATCGATCTTGGTGGCTGGTGCAAATAAGTTGTTGTTGCATAAGGGTGTAGATTGAGGAAGTGCAAACCAACTATGCCATCTCCTAATCTGAGTCCAGATTTTTAAAGTATTTATAATGATAGGGTGAGATGTAAAGTTTGAAATAGAAAGGGGTAAAGTGCTACACACCAGTGCCTGGAGAGATGTGGAACAAGATTCTGCCTCCATTTGGCACCAACTATGTTGAGGTGAGATGAACCAATACAAAATCTTATGCGTGTTGGCTGCCCAGTAATAACCCATAAGGTTCGGCAGACCCAGCCCGTCCAACGACCTTTTTCTCCGAAGCAAAGTTTTGTTAGTCCTAGCACGTTTACCAGCCCAAATGAACGTGGATATGATACTATCGATAGTGTTAAAAAATGCTCGAGGAAGGTAAATTGGTAGGCACTGAAAGAGGTAAAGGTATCTCGGCAAAACATTCATCTTTACCGTTTGTACTCTACCAGCAAGCGACAACGGTAGCCGGTTCCATTTCTGTAAATCTCGTTTGACTGTTGATGTTAGAGCTGTAAGATTTTGATCTTTTGTCGAGAGTAGAGACCGTGTGATTGTTATACCTAGATATCTCATGCCCGTCTCAGCAAGCCGAAATGGTATAAGAAATATGGGGATTTCTATAGCCTGCTGATTGATACGTAGATATTCACTTTTGGCGATGTTCAACTTATAACCAGAGAATACACTAAAAGAGTCTAGGAGAGAGAGAATGGATGGAAGGCTTGACAAAGGGTCATTTACGTAAAGAAGAAGGTCATCGGCATATAATGAGACCTTATGCTCGGTACTATGTCTCCTGATTCCTTTGAAAGCCTCTTCAGATTTTAATGCTATGGACAGGGGTTCGATGGCAAGGGCGAAAAGAAGTGGGGAGAGGAGGCACCCCTGTCGTGTGCCACGGAAAAGAGGGAAAAGGTCAGAACGCTGTGCATTCGTGCACACTGAAGCTTGAGGAGAGGAATATAATAATTTAATCCATGAAATAAATCCCATTGTCAAACCCAAAGTGCTGCAGGGAAGAGAAAAGATAGGGACATTCCACTTTGTCGAAGGCCTTCTCGGTGTCAAGTGATATTACAGCTTCAGGATCTGTTGAAGAAGATGAAGTGTGAATGATGCCGAGAAGCCTTCTGACATTAGTGAAGGACTGCGTCCCCCTAATGAACCCCGTCTGATCTTCCGAGACAACTAATGGCATAATAGGTTCCAAGCGGCGAGCTAGGATTTTTGCTAGAATTTTCATATCTACAGGCAGAAGGGACATTGGTCAATACGCACAGCTTAACGAATCTTTGCCTTTTTTGTAAATAAGGGAAATAGAGGCTTGCGTTAATGAAGTCGGTAGAGAACCATTTCTATAAGGGTAATTAAACATCTCCAAAAGTAAAGGGGCTAGCTGATTTGAGAATTTTTTTAAAAACTCAACTGGATACCCATCAGGGCCCGGGGATTTACCACTATTCATTGCTTTTATTGCTTCTTTTATGTCCACTAGAGTCAATGGTGCGTTCAGCACTTGATTATCCTTAGTAGGGACTCTGGGTAAGTTAACTTTATGAAAGAAAGCATTCATATGGGTTACATTACTCGGCGATTCAGATTTGTACAAATGACAGTAAAACGACTTAAATGAAGCATTAATCTTAACTGGGTCTGATACCACTGTACCTACTTTGTCTTTAATTTGAATTATCTGATTGGATACCTGTTTAGCTCTTAATTGATTAGCGAGGATACGGCTCGCCTTATCGCCATGTTCATATAATGTTCCACGGGAACGGAGAATGAGACGTTCAGCTTCCGTAGTGAGGAGGAGATCGAGTTCTGTCTTAAGCCTGAGTCTCGCTTTAAATAAATCAGGAGTGTTTGTTACTGAAAGGGATCTGTCTAAATCAGCAATTGACTTTGTTAGTTCTTCCTTGCGGGCTTTACGTGATTTGGTAACATGATTCGTATTTGAAATTATTTTGCCTCTGAGAAAAGCTTTCATGGTATCCCAAAGTAGTGATGGGGAAGTCTCCTTATTTCTATTTGTGTCATAACAGAAAGTAATTGAGTCTGAGACATATTTATAAAACTCTTCATATGCCAGTAATAATGCACCCAGACGCCAGAATCTAAATTGTTTAGGTTTTAAATTGAAACATAAGTCTAAGACAATGGTCAGAAATTATTATGGGCAAATATTTAACAGAGGTAATTGAGGAGATAGGACTTTTGTCAATTAAGAAATAGTCGATACGAGAATAAGAGCGATGGGCATGTGAAAAAAAAGAGTACTGTCTGGAAGAAGGATATGTGAATCTCCAAGGGTCTATATAACCAAACTGATCCATAAAGGTGGATAAAGTTTGTGACATTTTTGAGGGAGGAATAATGCGAGGGCTCGATCTGTCCAAGACTGGGTCAATAACACAATTCATATCTCCGCCTAGTATAAGAGTGTGGGAGTTTACATTAGGGATTAACGATAGTACAATGCTGAAGAAATTAGGGTCATCCCAATTGGGACCATAGATTGATGCCAAGACTTCGGGTTTCTCATATAACATACCAGCAATAATAGTATAATGCCCTTCTGTGTCCGAAAGGACCTTTGTGGAAACAAACTTAAACATTTTTCCTGATTAGTATAGCCATTCCCCTTGTTTTGCCATTAAATTGGGAATGAAAAATGTGTCCTATCCATGGTCTACTCAATTTTCTATGATCCGTCTTTTGGAGGTGTGTCTCCCAAAGTAGCATGACATCAGCATTTAAGTTTTTGATATGTCATAACCTTTGTTCGTTTTAATGCAGAGTTCATGCCACCAGTGTTTAAAGAGGTAAACCTTCCTGTTTGTCCACAGATAGCGCCCCTCTCAGATAAAGCAGTCATGTTACAGCAGAGGACAGGCTGATTCTAGGATGCAAGAAGCAAACAGCGAATGAAGACACATATACCGCAGTACAAAAGAACACAAACTTGACATAGACATAGAGGTCCCTTTACCCACCCAACTCCCTACCCTGCCCTCCTGTCCTGAGAGGGGGCATGATCCCCTGTCTCTACCCTGTTTACCCACCCCCCTACAAAGAACCTTAGTAACTGAACTAATAATAACTTCGTACTTCCCTATCTGGAACATCTTACCTCAGAGTCATCTCAGACCCTCCACTCAACTCAAAAAATGTCATAGCATAGATATGTTAACCCTCAAATTTTAGAAAGAGTGATAAGGAATACCCTTCCATCCTGTGAAGTAAAAAAAAAAAAAAAGTATAAACTTAATACAGCAATTTAAGGTGAAGTGCTGACCCTGAGCTTACATGTAACATATAAACTTTAGGAACAAAAAGAGCTCAGCCGATCAGCCTCAAATCCCTTTAGAGACAGAAGTCAATCCGATAAGACCACAACAATATTTCACAGTTTCGCAGTAGTATAAAGTGTCATACATTTGTTTATGAAACAGCATAAAAATAAATAATAATAATAATAATAATAATAATAGTAATAGTAATAATAACAAAATATATAAAAATAATAAATAAATAAAGTAAAAGTAAAATAAAGTAAATAAGAAAAAAAAAAGAAAAATAATTAATTAATTAAAGATAAACAAGTAAAATAAAACAGTAATAATAACAATTGTAGGCAAATCAGCATGGGCAAAGCAGCATCTTATTGATAAACTTTTCCTTCCAATGTTTGGAGATTAATTCGCTGCCTATAATGTCAAACTAAGAGAAGAAAACTTAAAAAGTCAGTTAAAAGGTAACAAAGTTAAGTGTCCGAGTGTACAATTAACTCAGTTCGCTGCCATAAATGTCCTTAAGTGAACGAGTGCAGGCCCTCGGAGCCCAGAGCAAAGGTACATGTGCTAAGCTAGCTTCAGCTAGCTCCGTGGGGCCTCCTTCAGCAGTCCGAAGTAAATAGTTCCAAGTAAAGAGTTCCCATCCTGACATGGTCACCTCAGACCAGATTAAAAGTCTAAAGGAGGCACATACCTGAGGTCTGGCGGACAAGTAAGGTCAACATTGTACGTACAGGTGCCCCTTCACTTCACCAGAGCCACCATAACTTGTTAAGTTAGCCCGACCTAGCTGGTTAGCTAGTTGGGCCTAGGCCTCTGTTTGTAGCTTGAAGCAAACGCTGCGGCCTCTTCTGGGGAGGAAAACCTCTTCTTTGTCCTGTCGTTGAGCGTTACCTGGAGGCGAGCTAGAAAGAGTAGAGCGGGCCTAAGGGAGAGGTTGTATAGGTCAGCCATCACAGTCCGATATTTGGAGCGTTCCTCCACCACTTCTGGAGCGTAATCCTCAAAGATTTGGATAGAGGTCCCTTGGTATTGCAGCTTCTCCCTTCTTTTTCGGGCTTCCCGTATTATAAGATCTTTTTTTTGTTTGATAGATAGCGGTGTAGGCGGATGATTACCGGACGCGGCTGCGAGCCTGGCAGGGGCCTAGTAGCCAGAGATCTGTGCGCCCAGTCAAGTTCAGGAGGGGATTCCAGGGTCTCTTCTCCAAGTAATTCCACCAACAGCTCAGAAAAGAAGCTTGTGGGTTTAGGCCCTTCTATCGATTCAGGTACGCCGACTATTCGGATGTTATTCCTTCGGCTCCGGCTCTCAAGGTCCGTCACCTTCAGACGTAGCTTGTTGTTGCTATCTGCTAAGGCCGCACATTTTGTCTCTAAAGCATTTAGACGCTGGTCATCCGATTCGGCACTGGTTTCCAGGGAGACAATACGTTGTCCGTGGTCTATTACCGTGGCCTGCATCTTTTCCAGATGGGTTTCCAGGGCAGCAAAAGAGGTTTTAAAGTCCGCAGCTATGTTAGCCCTGTGCTCTTCCAGTAGCTCAGCGATGCTAGCTGCACAGGTGTTGACACAGGTACCCGGAGTGTCGGACTCGTTCTTTTTTTGTTGTTTCGCTGATTTAGACATTTCTTCGGGTGATCCAGGTCAGCTGTACAGTCAGAAAGTGTCTCTTGTCATTTGGGTGATCCAGGGTATAAGAAGGAGAAGGGTTTTCAAAGTTTATTAATGTTGAGTTAAAACTATGGTCTACGATTTGGAAGCTTTGTACATATTAATAACACCGTTTATAAGGCTGTTATGGTCCTATGGTCCTGTCTACACAATATAAAGACCAAAAAGAACGAAAAAAATCCATTCAGTATATCCGCTGAAAAGCTGCATACTAGCTGACCAATCAAACCTAAGAACCTGCGACTATTAATTGGTCCGTGAGTTGGTCCGTGAGTCCATCCAATCCCCTGTCTCCCTCACTACGCAGGCGTCATGCGTAGTGCGTCATGGTCCCGCTCCTCCCTCTACCTCCGTGAGCAGCTAGCAGCGTTAGCTACTGAACTATCATGGAGCTGGAAAAGCCTAGCGCCGAGACCGAAGCCGCCTCCCTCTCCCGCGGGGCCCAACGGAGCTCTGCCCGCGGGTTGAGGCCTGTTAGCGGGCTAACGGCTAACGAATAGCCTCAGCCGGCCGTCAGACCTTCAGCATCGGCCGTTTCGCCCCTGGTTGATCAGGTAATGGCTTTGTTTACTACAGTGGGAGATGTCTGCTGAATAACTCTGGTTAGTTTGTGCCTGCACGGGCTAATAACTTGTAGGGGAGCGGGTTAGCCTGTTAGCCGCTAATCGTTTGCACTGTAAGCTGAGCTTGGGAGGACAGGCACACTCGGCTCCGCTCTGGCGGCGCCAGACCCGCATTGCCGCCGGTCCAGTTGAAATGGCTACTGCTGTGTGTTACAAGGGGGATGTCTGTCGTGTTTGATACTTTCAGTTGAGCTGAGCTGTTTTTGATTGAGTTTGCTGCTGATATATTGTGCTAGTCGCTCGTAGCTCTGTCCGAGGGGGCTTCATGAGGCGACATGAGCTGGGGGCGGGATCTTGGAACACGGGGGGGAGAGGTGAGGGAAGGGGGGGCAGGCTGCGGTTTCAAATCGTAGACCACAGCTTTAAGGAGGACGGAGATTATGGCGCTCTCACATGCTCACCTAGCCGGAAGTACTTCGACTCATTTGAGGTTTTTTTTTTTTTTATGTATTTTGTGCCTTTATTGATAGAAAAGAGACAGTGAATAGGCTTGTGAAAGGGGGAGAGAGAGCAGGGGAAGACACTCTGCAAACTGGTCACAGGCGGGATTCAAACCTGGACCGGCAGAAGCAAGTACATGGGGTGCTAACCACTACGCCAAACCAGCACCCCCACACTCCTTACATCAATCCTCCAATCAGACTCTCCACCTCTCAGTTTGGCGGTGTATTTAAACTGGGAGTTTTCCCATCTCTCCCTCTGCACGGCAAACGTCTATGCTGCCAGACACTGATTTGCTGCGTGTTCTTTCACCCCCACCTCCACCCCAGCATCCACCTGCAGGCTCCGGGGGTGTTCATATGTTTTGCTCATCACTCCTCCATGCCTTCATGTAAACCTTTCTGCAAGGAGTGATGAGACTGGAGCCTGGACGCCAAACCTATAACATGTATTTGCAGCAACAATAAAACAATTGAACGTGAGTTGACTGACTGAAATACTGTCTCTGCAAACACTGATTTTTTCATTATTTTAAGTTTTATTGATGTTAGGTTTAAAAAGGAACATTAATGATTCCACAGACAGGAGACAGAGAGGAGGTTTATCTGAGGGGTCAGAGGTTTAACATCCTCAGAGTGGGGGAGTGTCTTAAACTGGAGCAGTTCCGAAAAGTAATCTGAGTACAGACTGAAACAACAGACTGCAGACTGATTCAACAGTTTAGTGATAAACTGAGTTACACCCCAGGATGTTAATTGGTTTTTAACCCCTTCATCCCTGAGGGTAACCTCTCCCTGATCCTCGGTCGCCCCTCCTCTCAGGCTGCAGCTCTCTCTCTCTCCCATCCATGGGCCGGTCTCTCTGAAACCACGGTCTGACCTGATTAAGAGGATCCACTCAGAGCTCTGAGCCCAGACAGACCCTGGATGGAGACAGAGGGGAAGGTTTTCTGTAGAAACCTCCTGATTGGTGTGGGCTGCAGAGGGAGGCTATCTCAGGACCCTCATGAATGAAGAACTGATAACAGCTTTGGTTTCTGTCTCCAGGTTGGACCATGGTGGACCACACAGACTGATACCTGATGTAAAGAAGTGTGAGTGTTTTTACTCTTTGATTTATGATTATTATTCAACTTTTTACTCCTCACAAACTTTTCATTTGAAGGATTCTCTTAGAGCTCCAGAGATAAAACACCATCAGGAGGAGAAACCATAGAGACATGAAGGTCAGAGGTCATTAGTCTGAGGAACAAAGATCAGCAGAGATGGTGTGTTGGTGTGATCAGAGAAATGTTGTCCTACAAACAAAGCTCTGCGGTCCTTCAGATGTCTCAGCAGGCTGTGGGGGCCTCAGCTGGTCAGAGGGTTGTCCCTCAGCTTTGGAGCAGCAGACTGGAGGGCCTGATCTCCAGAGTGTGGAGTTTGGAGATGTTTGGTGATTGTAGAGTAGAGGAATCTGGTGATGGTCTCTGGGTTAAGAAGGTCCTTAAAGTATGAGGGAACATGTCCGTGGATGCACTGAGAGGTGAGCAGAGGGGCTTTAGGTTCAGCCTACATGGTTTCTCTCATCAGGATCCTCTCACTGCTGGTTTGTGGACTCTGGATCTTGTGGAGGTCCTTGTTGGAGATCCTGATGAGAGGTGTCTTGCAATACTCTCCTGAAGGAGATAAAGATTTGAACTAGGGATGTAACGGTTACCAGTAAAATGGTATGCTGCTCTTTGCCTGGAAAAGCCTCAGTGAAGCAGCCGTCTCTCACAGACAGAAGCGCGCATGTGCAGTTTGCAATGTTTGGCCTCTGATAAGTTCTGTGTAGCAGTTCGAGCCTCGCTTAGACTAACAGGTTTTGCTCAAATCTGGTCGAAGTTTGGATTTTGCAAGGATGTCAAGGGGAAACTGATTGACAACAGTCACCCTGTCTAAAACACATAGCTGCTGTGAAAGACAGAAATGTGTGTGATTAAAACTGCTGTAACTCCTCGAGTAAACGAGCAGAGAGAGAGAGGATTCAGAGAGCCATACCCGAGTGAATTATAGGAGGTTTATCAGGATTTTCTGTGTAAATAATGTATAAAGGTTGTAAAAAATTCTGGAGTGAGTTCTTGACGTTCTTTCGCCAATTATCCACCGTGTTTTACCGTATTTCGTAGTAGATCATGTTTTCTTTTTCTTAATTCGTGTTTTACAGATTTAATCAATTGTAGGGGAGACCAAAGGAGAGTCATGAAAGAGGCGAACTGTTTCAGGGACTATCGTTAGTAAAACAAAAAATAAATAAATAAAAAGGCCTGGACATGGTCTAATATAACCAGCTGTGACATGGACGCTAATGCTGTGGACAAACAAAAATGTTTAAGCATGTGTAAAATAGGTTAAATTTATTTTCGGCTGTCTCAAAACTTTAACATGTTCATTTACAATTGTATATAAAGAGAATCCTGTTTAAAGTTCAAAACTGTTTTTTTCTTTTCTTGTAATTACACACGTTTCAAGCATTTATCATATAATCATGAAAAATACTTGCCAGAATTGTTTACTTTTATTTATCATTAAAAAAATGTATGTACTGGATACATTTGGTTTTGGACCAAACTTCACCTCATGGATAAAACTACTCTATTCACACCCAACAGCCTCAATTCGTACAAATTCATAGCAGTCAAAACCCTTCAGTCTGTATCGTGGAACCCGCCAGGGGTGTCCCCTAAGTCCCATGCTTTTTAATTTGGCCATAGAACTGCTTGCCACAGCACTCCGCTCATGTAAGGAAATCTCTGGTATTTGGAGAGGTAATACTGAGCATAAGGTTTCCTTATATTCAGGCGACCTGTTACTTTTTATTTCCCGCCCAACTGCCTCAATACCCCCTGCTTTGTCGCTGCTCAGTCAATACAGTAAGCTTTCAAGCTATAAATTTTAATAAAAGTGAGTTTTTTCCTATCAATAATGAAGCACTAGCCCTAGACCTTGGCTATTTGCCCTTTAAAATTCAGTATAACAAGTTTACATATCAAGGCATCTCAGTCACAAGAAAACACAGAGACCTGTTCAGAGAAAACCTCACTCCTCTGTTTAACCAAACAAAAGACATATTGTCACAGTGGTCTCCTCTCTCATTGTCTCTTGTGGGACGCATCAACTCAGTTAAGATGACCATTCTGCCTAAATTTTTATACCTTTCTCAGGCCTTACCAATTTTTATCCCAGCATCCTTTTTTAAAAATCTGGATTCAGTCATCGCTTCCTATTTATGGCAGGGTAAAAGACCTCATCTAAACAAGACCCATCTTCAGAAGACAAAAGTTACAGGTGGTCTAGCTCTTCCAATTTTTGTTTTTATTACTGGGCTGTTAACTTGCGCTGCTTTGCATTTTGGTCCTTTTATTATAAACGTCCTGGCTGTCCTGAGTGGGTAGCGATGGAATTACATTCAGGTGAAAATCTGTGCATTCCTGCATTTCTTGGATCCTCTCTTCCACTCCCTCCAACAAAATTCAATCAAAAACCCAGTGGTCAAGCACTCTCTAAGGATATGATCCCAATTTAGGAAGTACAATACCCAAAACCAGTGAAGTTGGCGCATTGTGTAAATTGTAAATAAAAACAGAATACTATGATTTCCAAATCCCTTTCAACTTATATTCAATTGAATACACAGCAAAGACAAGATAATCAATGTTCGAACTGGTAAACTTTGTTATTTTTTGCAAATATTAGCTCATTTGGAATTTGATGCCTGCAACATGTTTCAAAAAAGCTGCACAAGTGTCAAAAAAGACTGAGAAAGTTGAGGAATGCTCATCAAACACTTATTTGGAACATCCCACAGGTGAACAGGCTGATTGGGAACAGGTGGGTGCCATGATTGGGTATAAAAGCAGCTTCCCTGAAATGCTCAGTCATTCACAAACAAGGATGGGGCGAGGGTCACCACTTTGTGAACAAATGTGTGAGCAATTTGTCCAACAGTTTAAGAACAACATTTCTCAACCAGCTATTGCAAGGAATTTAGGGATTTCATCATCTACGGTCCGTAATATCATCAAAAAGTTCAGAGAATCTGGAGAAATTACTGCACGGAAGTGGCAAGGCCCAAAACCAACATTGAATGCCCGTGACCTTTGATCCCTCAGGCAGTACTGCATCAAAAACCGGCATCACTGTGTAAAGGATATCACCACATGGGCTCAGGAACACTTCAGAAAACCACTGTCAGTAACTACAGTTCGTCTACATCTGTAAGTGCAAGTTAAAACTCTACTATGCAAAGCCAAAGCCATTTATCAACAACACCCAGAAACACCGCCGGCTTCGCTGGGCCCGAGCTCATCTAAGATGGACTGATGCAAAGTGGAAAAGTGTTCTGTGGTCTGACCAGTCCACATTTACAATTGTTTTTGGAAACTGTGGTCGTCATGTCCTCCGGAACAAAGAGGAAAAGAACCATCCGGACTGTTATTGGGGCAAAGTTCAAAAGCCAGCATCTGTGATGGTATGGGGGTGTATTAGTGCCCAAGGCATGGGTAACTTACACATCCGTGAAGGCACCATTAATGCTGAAAGGTACATACAGGTTTTGGAGCAACATATGTTGCAATCCAAGCAACGTCTTTTTCATGGACGCCCCTGCTTATTTCAGCAAGACAATGTCAAGCCACATTCTGCACGTGTTACAACAGCGTGGCTTCGTAGTAAAAGAGTGCGGGTACTAGACTGGCCTGCCTGTAGTCCAGACCTGTCCCCCATTGAAAATGTGTGGTTCATTATGAAGTGTAAAATACAACAACAGAGACCCCGGACTGTTGAACAACTTAAGCTGTACATCAAGTAAGAATGGGAAAGAATTCCACCTGAAAAGCTTCAAAAATTGGTCTCCTCAGTTCCCAAACGTTTACTGAGTGTTGTTAAAAGGAAAGGCGATGTAACACAGTGGTAAAAATGCCCCTGTGCCAACTTTTTTGCAATGTGTTGCTGCCATTAAATTCTAAGTTGATGATTATTTGCAAAAGAAAATAAAGTTTCTCAGTTCGAACATTAAATATCTTGTCTTTGCTGTGTATTCAATTGAATATAAGTAGAAAAGGATTTGTAAGTCATTGTATTCTGTTTTTATTTACGATTTACACAACGTGCCAACTTCACTGGTTTTGGGTATTGTACTTTGGTTTCTGTAGTTTTTCCCTTACTAGTCCCATTGCTTCAAATCATCTCTTCAAACCATCATTGTACGACTGTTTTTCAAAAATGGCACAATAAGGGTATTCTACACTTCAGGGATTTATACATTGGTCGTAACATGGCATCATTTGAACAGTTCAGTGGAAAATTCAGCCTCTCTAAATCAAACTTTTTCAGGTACCTTCAGGCAAGACATTTTGTTTATACTCAGCTTTCTGGCTCTACGGCTCCAGCAGAGCCATCTGTAGTTGATACTGTCCTCTCTTTAGACCCATCGAAGAAATGACTAATTTCAACCTTATATGGCATGATTTTAGATCTTAGACATGCCTCCACAGAAAAGTTGAGATTAGCATGGGAGGAAGACCTAGGTTTATCCCTGTCAGAAGATACTTGGACATCTGCACTCAAACTGGTTAATTCTTCCTCTTTATGTGCTCGTCACTGCTTAATTCAATTCAAAGTGGTGCACAGAGCTCATATACCCAAAACAAGATTATCCTCTATGTATCCTGATATAAGCCCACTTTGTAACAAATGTAAATCTGCTGAAGCATCTCTTGTTCACATGTACTGGCGCTGTTCTAGTCTTAGCAAATATTGGACAGACGTTTTCACAACCCTTTCTAAGATATTTAACATCAGGTTGGAGCCAAACCCTTTGACCAGGTTGTTTGGGATCACAGGTGGGGAGGTGCAGTTATCTGCAGGGAAGCACCGTACTTTGTCTTTTGCCTCTCTGCTTGCTCAGAGAGCAGTTCTGCTAAGGTGGAGGGACAGTTTACTACCCACTCATGCACAATGACCTGCCCAAAATTAGAGAAAATTAGATTTTCCCTTCAGGATTCTAATGGGAAATTTGAAAAAATGTGGGGTTCATTTCTAAGTACATTCCAGACTCTATAGTAACTTAATTAACAGGTGTTATTTAACATCTGCAGCAATAACAGATTGGATCACTTGGACAGACTTTTGGTGCAACTGTGCTTTAATGATGTGTGTGTCGGGCTGGTAGTGACTGGGGAGGGATTGTGTTTTGTTTTATTTATTTAGAGTTTTTTGTAAGAGTATAGTTTTATACTTATTGCTTTTATTTTTCTTTTTATCTTACTCTTTTGCTTTTCTTTCCACTTTGTTATCATCCATACATGTCCATCGACTATTTAACATTTGGTGTGAGTTGCTATTTTGTGAACCAATGGCACTTTTTTGCTTAACAGTCTTCCAGCACTGCACCTTTTTGTTATATTATGAAAATTTCAATAAAAAAATCTTGTGTAAAAAAAAAAAAAAATATGTGAACAAATTTACTTATAAGACATCGTATAAGTGTCCTATGAATCCTCTCTCTCTCTCTGCTCGTTTACTCGAGGAGTTATAGCAGTTTTTAACACGAGCATTTTTGTCTTAAACCGCAGCTTGGTGTTTGAGACAGGGTGACTGTCATCAATCGGTTTCCCCTCCACATCCTTGTAACTTACAAAGTTATTGACAAAAAAGACAAAAGAACTGTTAAAATTATAATATTAAGGGGTTAAATGATTTCAAGACTGTGTTAAAGTTCTTTTTGAACATTTTGAGCAAACTGCAACAATACCGCGATAATAACCGTGATATGAAATTTTCAGACATCCCTAGTGTGAACAAGTTCTTCTGTGAGTGAGATTTAGCTCGGCTCCTAAAATGAAGGACAGAGATCCTGCTCAGGAGTTTGATGAAGGTTTCTTGTGAGCAGGGTCCAAACCAAGCTGCTTAGTTTGAGACTGGAGGGGAAAATGAAGTTATATTTCAGGATCTTAAATAGACCACATGTTTGATCAAAGTGTCACATCAGTGCATCATGACCACAGGTCTTCTTGTCTGGTCCAGACTAAAGACCATGGTGGATCAGGTCTGGTCCATGTCCTCATTAGAGCTTTTACAAACAAACCAAACTGAGTGATGTGGAGGAGAAATGATCCTCATTGGTCAAGATCTCTGACAGACTCATGAAACCTCCAGCTGCAGCTGCTCCAACATGTTACTAAACAGTCTGATTATTAAATCTATTTGTTCTAGATCCATACTGACTATGATTCAGGACCACGTTTGAGTTTGTGAGCAGCCTGATTCGGTAAAAAAAACTGTACTCAATAAATTAATTTTATTTCTTACTCATTTCCTGTTACAAATGATTTGATTCTCTGTTTTAAGTTTATCCTGCTCCAGTCAAAACCATCAGTCTGTTTAGTTTTCATACATGATGATCTGAGATCTGATTGGACAGCAGCTGAGTCATGTGAGGATGAAGCTTCATGTTTAATCTGTCAGATAGAGCAGGATTTAAAGCAGCAGCACAGAGTTTCAGAGGACATTGTGTCCATAAAAGTCTAAAGTTGTCTAAAATCTGAAGTGTCTTCTCCAAACTCTGACATTCAACAGTATGAGCTGTAAACTGTAGAGTGTGCTCTCTCTGAAACAGACTGATTCTCAGTTCAACTCCAGTGATGAGTTTTAGGCTCTAAAGTGTCCCAGCACAGCCGTCCTCTCATCACATGAACACCTCCATGCTGATCATTCTCAGCCTAAAATCAGAGCACTGATGTGAAAACTAAGGAGAGAAGATCTGTGGAGACTGCTGTCCTCACTCCAGGAGAGCTTCTCACTGATTACTGACGGCAGAACTGATATCAGCTCTGATTATCAGCTGAGAAAGGATTTAGGAGCTGCTCACTGCCTTAATCAAACAGACTTCTGTCTGTTTGTGAACTCACTTGTTGTTTTTGGATCATCCTGTTAAATCCCGTCTCCTGCTGTTAAATGAAAACAAACTTTCGTAGACACCATGTCCTCTGAAACTCTGTGCTGCTGCTTTAAATCCTGCTCTGACAGATTAAACATGAAGCTTTGGGGGCCATGGAACCACAAACACAGAAATTAAACTTGTTCAGATAGAAAGATGGAGCAGAGTTTGTGGTCAGAGGTCAAACAGAGCTGACTGTGAACCCTCAGGCTGATGGAGCGTCAGCTCAGATGGTTGTAGATGATCAGATGATGACCTGCTGCTGTGATGTTTCTCCTTCTCTCCATCAGGGGCCTGTGAGCTGGAGGTGGACACAAACACAGTGAGCAGAGAACTCAGACTGTATGAAGACAACAGGACAGTGACATACGTGTTGCAGCTTCAGCCATATCCTGATCATCCAGACAGATTTGAGTGTCCTCAGCTGCTGTGCAGGTCTGCTCTGAGCGGTCGCTGTTACTGGGAGGTCCAGTGGAGCGGACATGTTTTTGTTTCAGTGAGTTACAGAAGAATCAAGAGGAAAGGAAACAGAGATGAATGTTTGTTTGGACGCAATGATCACTCCTGGAGTCTGAGGTGCTCTGATCGTGGTTACTCTGTCCTTCACAATAAAAGACAAACATCCATCTCCTCCTCATCTTCGTCTTTACCCTCTGGTAGAGTAGGGGTGTATGTGGACGTTCCTGCTGGATCTCTGTCCTTCTATGAAGTCTCCTCTGATGGACTGAACCACCTCCACACCACAAAGACCACATTCACTGAGCCCCTCTATCCTGGATTTGGGTTTGGGTTTGGGTTTTGGTCCGATAGTTCCTCAGTGTCTCTGTGTCGTCTGGAGTCCATACCTGCAGATGATTCAAAGACCTGAGACGTCTTGTCCTCTGCAGCATCCCCTGAAGCAGTGGTGTAAAGGAACGAAGTAATAGTACTTAGTTACAGTACTTAAGTATGTTTTAGGAGTATCTATACTTTACTTGAGTTTATATGTTTTTTGCAACTTTCACTTTTACTTCACTACATTAAATAATAAAAAATGATACTTTTACTCCAGTACTTTTAAATTGGCAACTTAGTTACTCGCTACATAATAAAATGCGAATATAAATGACACTTATTTTCACATTTTATTTTAAAGAGGACCGTACAGACTGTTCATGCTCTCGGGCGAATATCCGACTCTCTTGACTCATCTCAGTGAGACCACGCACGCAGCCTGCATATGATCATCAGTGTAGACAACAACCGACAGCGTGATGGAAGCGGCCTCGTCCACTAGCAATTGCGGGAAAACCCCATGGATGTATTATAAGATCATGAGATCATAAGATCAAGCTGTCAGTCGAGCTGAACACACCTCTGCCTGCCTTTGCAGCCTGTGAATGACTGTTTAGCATTGCAGGACTTGTATTCAGGCCGTGAGGAGCACGACTGAACTCATGCAGTTTTGAAAATCAACTTCTGCTATAGATGAACCGCAACTTTGTGGACTTTACGTAAGGGAGGAATGGAGAGAGGGAGTAAGAGGTGAAGGGAGCTGAGGGAGGGAGGAAGAGTGAAACTAAAAGCTGGGGTTGGCGATTTGATTTAGATACACTTTTTGTAATACTGGTTAAAATGGTCTTTGTGACCCAATGGTAATCAACTCATAATATGTTCTTAAAACACATTATGAAAAATATCCGCTATCTACGGTATGAGTAAGACAGGGAAAACCCCAACCAATAATCATGCTGGGACACCTGCTATTAAACCAATCAAATCCTGTCGCCATTCTGTCCGCCTACTGCGCGTGCATTTTCCCGGCGTGCACAGACTGGGTGTGCGTAGCCGAGCTCATACGTACCGGGAGAATGCTTACCTTTCGTTTGGTGGAGCCCTGAGGAGATACTACTTTCAAATTCATGCTAGTTTTCCAAAATCGCCAACCCTAGCTTTAATAAAGCTCGGAAGAGCAACAAAAATTTGTACCTGTTCTCTTTGTTTGTACTTTTACTTTTAATACTTAAGTACATTTAATAGTAGCTACTTTAAGACTTTTACTTAAGTGATTTTTTAATGAGTGACTTTCACTTTTAGTTGAGTATATTTTATATAAGATATCTTTACTTTTACTCAAGTATGGGTTTCAAGGACTTTTTACACCACTGCCCTGAAGAGACGTCTGTTTGACAGGAAACAGCTGATCATCAGTCAGCTGATGTCTGGTATGAACAGCTGATCTGAACAAAAACTGGCTGGTGTAATGTAGGGATGTAACGGTTACCGGTAAAACAGTAAACTGCGGTAAAATTTCCCACGGTAATCATTACCGTGCCTTTTTAAAATTACCGTTTTACCGTGTTTGTTCACCACCCTGTGTCAATAACGCACGGTGATGCCGTGTTTGCCTGGAAAAGCCGGACCTATGTCTCTGTCCCATAAATCCATGCTCTGTCCTCGATTGAGCAGCCTAGACCGGTGCGAGCATGCGCAGTTTGCTTGTTTGGCCTCTGAGTCTGAGAGCGAAGTTCGAGCCACAGCAGAGTTTTCTCGAGACGGACTCTGGAGCAAGGTTGCCAACCCTCCCGATTTTCCTGGGAGAGTCCCGAATTTCAGTGCCCCTCCCGAAAATCTGCCGGGCCCACAATTCTCATGAATTTCTCCCGATTTTCCACCCGGACAACAATATTGCTACACCATCCTTCTCTTCTGACTGGGCGCCGTTTCCGGCCGGACATTAATAACGGTTACACCTCGGCTCGAAGTCAAGCGCGGCAAACAAAGCAGAAGAAGAAGAAGCAGAAGAAGAAATGAGTAAGAAGAGAAAGTACTCGTGTAAATTCCAGACTGAGCGGAAAAGAGAATTCCCGTTTATCCGGGACAGCGCAAAGGGGACGGGATATGCTACGTGCACATTTTGTATGTACAATGTATGCCTTTTTTGTTTGTATTTTTATTTATTGAGCCTACATTGCATAGATTGACCACCAATCTATGCAATGTATGCCTTTTTTTGGTTTTACTTATTTATTTAATGAAGACATTTTTTTATTTACCATCTTTTGCATGGGTACTGTGGCAGCTATTAAATTTGCTATGTGACTTTACTTTGTAACTGTGGACTGTTATTTTCTTTGTCCACTAAATGAACTCTGTGAAATTCAACTATTTCATTGTTCTTGTTTTGTTTGTGTATGACCCCCCCACCCCCCCACCCCACCCCCACCCCCACCCATTTGGAAATCTCCCTAATTCTGAGGTCTCAAGGTTGGCAAGTGTGCTCTGGAGTCTGGTTGAATTTTGGATTTTTACAAGGATGCTGAGGGGAAACGGATACATGACAGTCTCCCTGTCTTAACACGAAGCTGCAGCGAAAGAAAAAGACGTGCGTGATTTAAACGGCAGGAACTCTTCGAGTAAATGAACTGACGGAGCCGCAGGGAGAGAGAGAGGGGGAGGATTCAGTGAGCCATACCTGAGAGAATAACAGGTGACTTATCAGTAATTCTATCCAAAAATGTATAAATCTTATAAATAATAGAATTAGTATCATTCTGGACTGTGTTCTTGCCTTTGTTTTGCCGTGTATTCACCGTATTTTGACATAGATCGTCTTTTTTCGTCAAAATTCGTGTTTTATGGATTTCATTGATCTTAATTTGGAAATATTTAGAGGAGAAAATACTGAAGAAATCTACCGGGGAGAGGGGAGACCAGAGGAGAATCATGAAGGGGGTTAATTCCTTCAGGGACTATCGTGATTTGAAAAAAAAAAAAAGTCCTGGACATGGTCTAATATAAGGAGCAGTAACATGGACACTAATGCTGCAGGCAAACCAAAATGTGGAAGTGTATATAAAATAGTTTAAGCTCATTTTTTGTCATCTCAAAACTTTGAACATGTTCATTTACAGTTGTTCATAAAGAGAATCCTGTTTGAAGTTCAGATCAGTTGTTATCTTTTCTTGTAATCACACCTTTTATAACATAATAATGACAAATACTTTCCAGGATTGTTTATTTTTATTCCTCATGAAAGAAGGGTAAAAATGTACTCAAAGGGCATTTCTTGACATATTGATAAAAAGGCAAAAAAGAACCGTTATGATTATAATATTGAAGGGATTAAGTGATTAAATTGTGTGTAAAAGTACTTTTTGAACATTTTGAGCACACTGCAACAATATTGTGATAATAATCATAACCATGATAATTTTGGTCACAATCACTGTGATACAAAATTTCCATATCGTTACTTCCCTAGTGTAATGCAAATAAAATGATTAAAATTAATGTTTCATGTCTTTATTTACCTGATGATGAAGACCAAGAACAAGCAGACCAATCAATCTAGTATAAAACTGATATTTAAGGTATAACTGTATTGTTAACCTTCAAAATGTCTTTATTAAACTTATTCATTTTTTTAATGTATTAACTGATTAACTGTTTCTTAACCGATTTTTTATTAACCTTCATGTAATACCAAAGGGTATATGTACTAATTAAAATTCTAAAGTAACGATTTGATAAAACAGAAAAATCAAACTGCAGAATATATAAATTATCTGATAACTGTTGTTAACTTGATAATAAATACATCTATTTAACAGATTAACTGTATTTATCTATTAGCAAGATTACATAAAAACTACTGGATGTATTTGCAGAACATTCTACCAGTGGTGTGGTCCAGTGTTATTTTTGACAGCACTTAATTTAGTCTAAGTTTAGTCTTTTGCCTGAAATATCTTTTAGTTTAGTTTTCTAAATTGTTTTGATTGTTTAGTTTTAGTTGATGAAATTTCACATTAATTAGCTTGTACAAGGTGTCCACGGGGGACTTAAAAAGCATGAAGAGTTGATGAATCAATTATGGGATAAGTCTTAATTGCGATTTTATGAGGTATTAAGTTTTGCTAGTATTCAAGCTCTGACTCCAAAAAGTATCCATAAATATTTATTTTCCTACTCACTATACAAACAATGATGTGTTGGTGGCATACTCAGAGCTACACCGTGTGCAAAGTTATTATGCAAGCATACCATGAGAGGATATCAAAGGGAATATTTATTTCTTCTCGCTCAGTTTTGAAACCCAGGTGTATTTTGATTAAATAATGCTGCAGAAAACCCATATATATTTTTACGACATTTTTTAAAGGAATTATGAAATTATATAAGAAAACTGCCATATGAGAGATGTGCAAACTTATTACGCAGTTCCGAATTTTTCTATTAAACAGGCAAATGTGATACAAAACTACTGGAAATGCAACAAAATATATTCATGAACAAACAAATGGCCATAAATATCCAACAAAAAGTCCCATTTCTTGCTACACAATGTTCAGGATATCACTTGCTGACATATCCTCCTTTCTTCTGGATCACAGATATCAGGCGTCTGTCAACGGAACTGGTCAGTTCGTTAATGGTCTCCTTACTCCAGGGTGACTACAGGTATGAGGAAGTTAAATTTAAGACTTTTTAAGACCTTTTTAATACCACCTTAAAGAAAATTTAAGACCAAACTTGGGATGGAAATATGGCCCAAATATTCTTTTACACTTAAAGGCATTGATGTCTGTTAAAAATGTACAATAAGGCAAAATGAAAATAATCAGTTGTTCAACAACATCCTTCAAATGTTTTTATTAATGTGGACAGAGAACAGTTATTTAAACCGAGCCAGTAGGTGAAGTTTGTGAATTACCTCACCTGAAGTAAACAAATGCAAATTAAGACAAAAGGGGATATACTACATTGTTTGTTTTTGTATCTCTACTGTAAAACAAAGACACGAAAAAGATAAAAAAAAGAACACATGTCCAAATAAGTTTGAGCTATAACGATTACACCACCCACTATTTTAATTAAGGAAAATTTCGCTAATTCCAGCTAAATGTGACTATTTTCTGGTTTCTGTACCTCTCTATGAGACTTAACTGACTGTATTTGGATTGTGTTAATGGACGTCACCTTGGGCTTGTGGGACACTGTTCGGACATTTTTCATCATTGTCTGACCTCTTTCAGACCAACTGTTTAATCAGACACTAAAATTTCTTCTTTAAAAATTTGACATCCATAGATGAGGGGGTACTGGCGGCTCGTTCACTTTCTTTTGTCTTTTCTTTAAACAAGAGTCTCATAAAATGCCAGTGGCAACAAAACCAAATAAGAAGGTAAGATAACAATCTAGATAACAACTAAAAGCTCATATTAAAGCTTTTTCCACAACACAGCTGTTCCTCACCATAGGACAAGCATTTGTATGGGAATCAGGAAAACTGATGTAAATTATTACAAAAAGCTGTATAAGCCTTCCTGTTAACAGAAAAATACAGGCCACATTAACAGGCAATATGCACACATACCAATCCAACATGGCAAACTAACACAGAGAAACACAGCAAACTAACGACGCACTGAATTATAGCACTGTCTCATGTACTGACCTCAATTAATTATGGACATTAGCCAGGTCCTGGATTCGACGAGCTAAATGCACGCAGTGGACTATGGACCTTTTTCTTCGGCTCTGTCGCCCCTGTTAGATGGATGTTGACAGCGTAAGCGTCTGCATTTGAGACATCAAAAAAGTGCTCCAGAGTGTTGCTCAGCATGAGAGTGAGTAGAAAATGAGGCCAAATTGTTGTTTGGGTGTAGTGTTCCTTTAAGTGAAAACCACACCTATGCAGACACACAGGTGAGTGAAACACATGAGATCAAGGAAGGCAGAGGAAACACAGAAAGTTAAACTTACTACAAAGGCTACACAAGGAGAAAATATCTGGCATGAAAACGGGTCAGGGTTAAAAAAGGTGAGGAGGCTATGACCCCTCTTGGGGGGTCCGGGGGCATGCTCCCCCGTAAGAAAATTTGGAATATTTCATATTTAAAAGCATCAATCTGATGGATTTTGAGAGAAACATGAAGCAGAGTTACAGGACAGCATGACTGTATAATAAAGCATCTATCTATGCATGATCACATTCAGGTCACATAATGAGTTTGGGAATTGGAAGAATAAGGCCCTTCACAGGGTTAATATTTTCACTTTTTAGATTAAACATACAGTGAAGTGGTGGATCTCTACAGCTCTGTCCTCAGTAACATTCACCATGTTAAGTCATCATGATCAAGATGGCAGAAATATTAACCACTTTAATTTGCTTAGTAAAAAACATAGAAAATATTTTTTTTGTGCAAAGAGAGATGGGAGAGAAAATGTTTTAAACAAATAATAATAAGAGCACTGGGAGATCACACATCCATAAATTTTAACACACTATTTCCCATCATAACATGTAAGTTGTTTGCTAGATAACTCAAGTCAAACGTCCATCACAGGACAACCCCCAATTTATCTGCTCATATAACACATGTCAAGATCCTGAGAGAACAGCTAATATTTACTTGACACAGAACAGAGTGAGATAAACTGTATCGAGTTTGTCTGCTCGGGTCTCTGAACACTGAAGACATTTTTGCCACATTTTTATCTGATTTATACACCGTCCACTGAAAACAGCTCTGAGACCCACTTTAGGGCCTCGACCCACAGGTTGAGAACCACTGCACTAACAGACTGCATTTGGAGCTTGATCCTTCAGATTGCTCTGATATCATGGAGAATAAGCGACGCAGGAAACTGCAGGATGAGTTTATTATTTAGAAAAGGTGAAAACAGAGCTGGACTGCTCAGGACAGCTGAGTTTTACGGTATACACACAAAGTGATTCAGGACCGCTGCCCCGTGCGTCTTTATGCTCACTGGCACCGTGAGGAGCTCTTCGCACTCATATCTCCATGCTCTCGTGCTTGTAGAGTCAACGTTTGTATTGACGTCAGGCTCCTGCAAGTGTGCGCACATGTTTGCAGTTCACGGATAATCTTTGGCATTATTTCCCGTTCATACCCTTCACCCCGTCTATGTTTATGATGCGCTCTGATTTACTGAGCATCTCGGCGCTTAAGACAGAGCCATGCAGGCTGTTCATGATAAAATGGTCTGTCGCTCGTGGTGCTACTTGAATTGGTTAATTAATTTATTTGACTAAGCCGGTGGGCTCTGGCCAGCTTTAACTCCTGGTCATCGATGTTGCTGTGGTACCTGTAGCTGTCGCTCCTGGTGAGGTCGATGTGTCAGCAAAGGAAAATTGCCACTACGAGCTGCCGCTTCCACAAAGCGGCAGCTTAAATCGGCATTTTCCCATTTCCTGGAATCAAGAAGGCCACGTTAGCGAGCAAAAATGCAGCACACTCTTCTTCTTCTTGGGTTCAGACTCATTGCGTCACGTGATCTAAACGACGGGGCGAGATTTAGATCGGTCTGTGCTTACCAGAAATTTTCACGAGCACATTTAAGACCTGTCTGATCTGAATTTAAGACAATTTAATACTTTTTAAGGCCTTAAATTTGAAAAAAAAAAAGTAAGACTTTTTAAGACTTTTTAAGGACCCGTGGTCACCCTGTATTGGCCTTTAGGACTTAAATTAATCAGACACATTTTCCGAACCAATTTCACTTTCACGACAGTTTTCAGCAGCTGTCAGCGCCGTACGGCACCATCATAGTGACGTACTGGGACGTGCCTGTTTACAGCACTGACTGGATGAGCTCTGCACAGCCATATACATGTATATGTCTATGGTGCTCTGTGCCATGACGAAATGTGTTGTTGAAACAACTTGGAAGAAATGGCTAAAATTTGGAGGAGGCAGCAGTGTCACATATGGAATTTTTTTGAGTATGATAGTGAGACACAAAAATGCAAGGGCCTGGCGGAAATTAAAACTGGTGAAATATGTGAAATTTTTATATAATTTATGTTATATTTTTAAATTAAGTTTGTATTATTTTCCTGTGTTTAAGGCAGCAGCTAGCAGTACAGTATCAGCACTGACTGAGCAGTGAGCACTATGTGAGACTTGAACATAAACAGTATTACAAAATACTTACTCTGACCTTTTTGAATCCTGCACCTGGCAAATTAGTTATGAAAAAACTAAAACTAAACTGAAACTAAACCTTGTCGCAAAAATCAAACTAAATAAAGACTAGAATGCTCGCTCTAAAACAAAATAAACTATGAGAAAAACAATGCCAAAACTAAATAAAATTAAACTATAATGAGAAAAACAATGTCAAAACTAACTAAACTAAACTATAGTTAAAACTCCCAAATTATTAAAACCTTGCTGATACCCCTTTTAAGATGTAACAGGTACAGTCTGCCACCTTGTGGACATTGTTGAGTCCTGCAGCTGCAGCAGCTTCTCCTGACCCACATTTTAATGTGAGATACAGACTGTCAAAGGTGAGCAAAGGTCACAGTGACAGCTAAACGCAAGCTCCCCATCCTGTACCCAGATACATTAAAATTATTTTTTACACCACCATCTATTCATATTTTTCAAAAAATGATGGATTTGCACTATGAAAAGAATTAAATAAACTTGAATCTATAATCAACAACACTGGTTTGATTAAATAATCATTATTCAACATGTTCAGACTGAGCCAATAAATGGTTTTAACAGGATAAATTGAACGTTAACAAATGTGTGGGTCCAGGGAAAAAAGTTTTCCTGAAAACTTTGCTCGTGTATGAGTGACTACATACCTGCAGCTTTCTCCACAGAATAACACTCAAGCCCTGTTGAGTTTTTCTGGACCTGTGAAGATGTGTTTCTGTCTCTCTGTGTTTATGTTGCAGGAGGGACATCACAGCCACACAGGAGCTGCTTGTGAACTGGCTCTCATTCATTCTGATGTAAAAACAGAAATAAAACAATCAGAAGCTGTAATGCCTCATATATTTAGCCCTGGAGCAATTTGCTTTCAAAAGAGCATTTTATTTCATTAACATCAGGTTCTTCACGTTTTTAGTAAACAAGCGTCAATACAGTGTTTTTAAGACATTTTTTATCTGAATACTAAATGCAAAGAGTATGATTTATGTTTTTATCACAGAAATATCACAGCTTAGAAATACATGAAATTCATTTTTATCTCGTCTAAACTGTATTTTACCACTTTTCTTATTTTTAACACAACACTTTATGAACTCCTGCGGTTTACTTTTTTAGTGTAACATTATTACACTAAAGCTGAGGTATTCTGTGTAAACACAGAATAAAAAGCCATCAGAGTTGCGTACTGCACCTGTTTGGTCTTACATCTACACGAGACAGAACAAGCTGGTCACCATGGTAACGCGAGCAGCGCAGTCACGAGCGGAGCAGCCGACCGTTTTAAGCTAGTTAGCGTTAGCTCGGTATGTAACGGAGTAAAACTCATGAATAAAGTTACTCTTCCCGCTCACACACGTCTGTAACGTTCCCGTTAAATTCCCATCACATTCACAGTAAATTAAGATCTTGACAGAAGCTTCTGGAACAGTTTTAAAGGATCCAACTACTAAATATGAGCTTTAAAGCTGGGGTTGGCGATCTGATTTAGATACACTTTTTGTAATACTGGTTAAAATGGTCTTTATGACCCGATTGTAATCAACTCATTATGTGTTCTTAAAACAGAGCGAAAAATATCCGCTATCTACAGCAGGAGTAAAACAGGGAAAACCCCAACCAATAATCTTGCCGGGATACCTTCTTTTACACCAATCAAATCCCGTCGCCATTCTGCGTGCCTGCTGCGCGTGCATTTTCCCGGCGTGCACCGACAGTGCGTGTAGCATGTAGCATGTAGCATGTAGGGAACAGACTCCGCTGGAGAATGCTTACCTTTCAAGTTTTGTCTTTGAAAATCAGGGCAGTCCGCTGTGAGCAGTCCCACAACACCAACCAAGCTCCAGTATCCCTCACATTTAAGACAGATGTACAAGAAATCTAAAATAAACTCTGTTTTTCTAAGTTTGTTCCGCTGTTGGCTCTAATCTCGCGAGAACTGCCGTCCATGCTACTGCAGGTGGCAGTTCTCGCGAGACTTCTTCTTCGGTGGTTGGCATCCATCATTTTGGAGCATTACCGCCCCCTTCAGGCTAGAGACAGACAGCTAGTTCTCCAAAATCGCCAACCCCAGCTTTAAATGTCACACGTAAATGCTAAATATAAATATAAATGCTAAATATAAATCTTAAATATAAATATAAATGTTAAAAATAAATCTTAAAATATAAATTTAAATATAATTCTTAAATATAAATGTTAAATATAAATATAAATGTTAAATATAAATGTTAAATATAAATATAAATATAAATATAAATGTTAAATCTAAATCTCTCAGACGCAACTAAATATTTAGCTCATATGCAAATCGAAACTCCTGGTGACAGGAAGTACCAAAATAAAAGCTCATGGAACTAACATTGTGGTGTTCAACATGTTATCATGCAGTGTCAGAAATATGAAACAGAAAGAAGGCAGTTCATTGGTGATCTCAGGAGAGAACATGTGGGTTTTGACATAATAGACATTCTACAAAACGAGTCAGATATATGCAAAAAATTATATATATCGCACAAAATGTCGAGGGACACTGCTATGGCCGAGAGCATAGGAAGGACTGATCTGGCAGCCATAAGACAGTTTGATCTGGCGTCAGCTACATCGCCTGCTGCAGAGTCTGTGGAGGTGGACGGTGTGGCTGGTCCAGGTGGAATAAGAGAGTTGCATTAGCTCAAGCATGACAAACTTAGACGAGCTAAGTTAGCCCATTCGCTAAAGTGCCCTTCATGGTTAGCATATCAGCTTCGTCTTTTATTGCCAAGCATATAAACATTTAAAACAAACAGTACAGAAAATAATGCGTTGTTTATGTCACTACAGGCTGCCAGGAACTCTCTTATTCCACCTGGACCAGCCACACCGTCCACCTCCACAGACTCTGCAGCAGGCGATGTAGCTGACGCCAGATCAAACTGTCTTATGGCTGCCAGATCAGTCCTTCCTATGCTCTCGGCCATAGCAGTGTCCCTCGACATTTTGTGCGATATATATAATTTTTTATATATATCTGACTCGTTTTGTAGAATGTCTGTTATGTCAAAACCCACATTTTCTCTCCTGAGATCACCAATGAAGTTTCGATTTGCATATGAGCTAAATATTTAGTTGCGTCTGAGAGATTTAGATTTAACATTTATATTTATATTTAACATTTATATTTAACATTTATATTCATATTTATATTTATATTTAACATTTATATTGAACATTTATATTTATATTTATATTTAATATTTATATTTAAGAATTATATTTAAATTTATATTTAAGATTTATTTTTAACATTTATATTTATATTTATATTTAAGATTTATATTTTTATTTAGCATTTATATTTATATTTAGCAATTATATTTATATATAGCATTTACGTGTGACATTTAATATTTACATTTAACTATTTAAGATATTTCTAAGATGACAAATATTGCTCTAAATGTCATAAAAAGTCTCTGGAAAAAATCACACCAGTTTTGTTGCACATGGTTTGAAGCTAAACGTGACAAAATGTTGCTGTTTTTTTTTTTTTTTTAGCATGTTCTGCTTTACAAACGGCGCCCCATAGCTCCGACTTTCTGAATGGATTCATCAGACCAAATTACAGTTTACAGGACGCAGAGACACCGATGATCTAATCTATCTCATCCGTGCGCATTTGCGCGCTGCCGTATGTTTCTACGAGACAGCGTCAGTCACAAAACAGTCTGTTGCTGTCTGATCTGCTCTCAGTCAAACTAAGAAACATCAGAACAGATGACAAAACTAAGTTTTTGCCTCTTTGTTCACCTGTTCAGCGCGCTATGGCTGTGAGATGTTTGGCTCTCCAGCAGCGATCGGCAGGGTCGGCAAGAGGGAGCATCTGCCTTTAGGCTTTAAAGAAATGAAAATAGCCATAATTACTTTAATAAGAGCTCACTCACGGTGAGCTGTTGTAACATCAGGTTCTGAGTTATGGAAACAAACTTTCCCAGCATTGTGAAGCACAGTTTTGCTCTGTGTTTGTTGCCCCTCATCACTCCCTGCTGTGCGTAATGCCATTCATGTTAAACTGAGCATGCGCGTCACTTCTGAAGCCTGAGCTGTTCACATCACAGTCTGCTGTCAGGCCACATTAGAGGTGTAATCTGAACAGCCAAACAAAAAAATCGGATTTGAGCAATAAATCGGAATTGGGCATTAAGGGCTGCAGTGTGAACGTAGCCTAAGAGGGTTGTGGGAGGCCCTGAGGGTTAGAATAGTTCTGCTGTCAGGAGTAAATCTACTTTTTTTAGCGTCCAGCACATGATATGAAATACCTGACATGGAGAGAAGGAGGATAATGAAGCCTCTCACTGCTGCAGTCACACTCATTGCTTTTCCTCTCATCTCTGCAAAAAAAATCTACAAACAAACAAACAAGGCAGGTGAATAAAACAAGAACATGGATTTATTCATTAAATGTTGATCTATGATTTTACTCACACTGATGGACGTCTTCACAGATGTCTGTCCTCTGCAGAAGTGAGAAGATGAATAATAGCAGGGCATATAAATTAACTTCCTCTTCAACACATTTGATGAGCCACACCATCAAAACCCAAAGAGGCTGTTTTTAGACACTGAAACTCAAACAATAGCAGACTGGTGCTATCTGCTGTGACCAACTCAACCTACCCAGAGATCAAACCAGCAAGAAGGGTCTCATTCCTGCAAAATCAATTTCTTTTTTTGCTGGTTATGAGTCAAGGCTGGCAGGCCATTTGCAATAAGAACGGCTAGCAAACAAACAGCTTGCTCACAAATGCGAATTGGTTCTCATTGTGCACACAGGATATTTTAAGAATGGGATTCACAGAGTTTGCACCAATGCTCTTACATGCCTCGAGGACGAAGTGATCAGATTTCTGTGGTCATGTTTGTGATGATTATTTTGCTTCTGTGTTACAGTGGTGAGCAGTCAGAATGAACGGAGGGTGACATACTCTTCTACTCAGATCTGTGCCGTCAAAGGATCAACAGTGGACAAAACAACCAGAGAAAAGTGTCGTTGGTTCACCTGGAGTCAATCTCTCTGTCTCAGGTAACTATTTTCTTAAATGTGTGTTCCTTCTATTATTTTGGACTGCTCTTATTTGTTAAAGAAAGAATGTCCTGAATATAAATGTGTTAGATTGTGTTCATGCACATTAAAAAAGGGTTGAGGGGGTTAAATACAAAAACAAGACACTGTGTTCCCAGTGGAAATGGTAATTTAAAACTAAACTATGATTTCCTTTATTCGGACATGCCAGATGCTCGGTTCAATATATTTCACTTGTCCATCTGGGTAACAGCCCATAGAAAGTGTTTGAGAATGGGCAGAGCCTTTCAGAGACATGTCCAGCAGGTGATTGGATAACCCTTCAGTCAGCCGCATTCATTACAGGCCAATCAGATAATGTAGTAGTCAGGCACTGCTGCAGTCTGAAGGAGAGAGCATGAGCCACTAAAGAACGAACTTTAAAAAATGCTGAAAGTGGAAGAGAAATATCAGATCCATTAAAACTGCTGCTGAACTGAAGCTGTTAGCATCTATGCTAATCCCTGTATGTGCAACCACTTCCTACTGTTGTCACACCTGTAACTCTGAACTATTCCTGCTCTATAGGATTGTAATTGGGCCATTCTGCATTGAGCCGCTCACAATTGTCCTAGGTTGTATTTTGGCAAGATGGATCTGCCTGATTACAGACTTAGATCAGGTAGATCAGTCCGCACTGCAGGGTTAACCTTCCCTGAGCATACCAGGAAAGATGAGGCAAGGAGACAAGGAGGATCAGTTGGGGAGGGTTGAGGAGGGTTGCAAATGCAGATTGCAGAGGGAGCAGAAAAACTAAGCAGACAAAAGAAACTTAATGGAGACACTCCAGGCAGGTGAGCTCGCTGTCAGCTGACGAGAGTTTGTTCTGGACTAACTGATCCTCAGTGAAGCACCGGTATGATGGCAAGCTTGACTCTGTGGGCTGCTTTAAGTAACACTATGCTCAACTTCTGTTGCCTAGTATATATACCGTCTTATGTTTGTTTCATCTAACCATGAAAGTTAGCAACAGCTTAAAACTGCAATACTACGAGATTCATTCATTCATTCACTTTCTATAACCCTTTATCCCTTTCAGGGTGGGGAGGAGCTGTCATTGGGCGAGAGGCGGGGTACACCCTGAACCGGTCGCCAGTCAATCGCAGGGTCACATAGAGAGACAGACACCCATTCATGCTCACACTCATACCTAAAGGCAATTGAGAGTCACCAATTAACCAAATGAGCATGTTTTTTGGTCTGTGGGAGGAAGCTGGAGTGCCTGGAGAGAACCCATGCATGCATGGGAAGAATACTACCAGATGTTTCTTGGAAATTCGGAGAACAAAACAAAACATAATGATGAGATGGAACCTCAAAGTCTATAAATAATGATTAATAAAAGTACCCAAAAGTTTAATCCCATCCCCATTTTTCAGAGTCTGAAGTTTTCAATATGCTTTGACAAACTTGTTTAAGTTTCTGTAAAAAACACAAGTTCCAAAATTAAAGTTTATTTCTCCACAGGTCCAGATTTACTTGTAAAGGTGATGACTTCAACAATCATCAATGGGCTGACCTGGGCAAGGCTGAGCTGTCTCAGCAGATGTCCCTGTCCTGATACTCCATCCTACATCTGGTACAGAAATGGACAGACAGAACGGACTGCAACATCTTCATGTTCAGGATACTTTCACCTAGACAGCTACTCATGTTCCCTGAGAGGCATGAAGTCTACTCTTCTCCTACAGTGTGAGTCACACAATAGCCTGCTGCAGACAGAGTGCCATCTAGTGGCAAAAACTATGTATTGCATGAACGAGAGACCATGTGGTACTGACAGATTCAGGTACTGCCTCAACTCAGCTGGACTTCTGTTTTTTGAGAAGGCTATTTGCACTCTTATCTGTCGTTTATAAGGGTACAAACATTTATCATAGCTGTATGAACACAGTACACCCCTGTACAGATGAGGTTGTTTTTAAACATGATTTAGGAATGAACATTGACTTGACTGAGGAAGTGTGCAGGTAACTGTTGGCTCAATCTCATAAATGTGGATGTGACAAATTTAGATTGTAGAGATCAACCAGAAGACATGAATTTCTGAATTCATGGTTTCTTTAGGCTGGTTGATCTGCACCTGAACCACAATCATGATAGGGCTGTGAAAAATTAAATGAATTTCACTCTATTCTAATTTACCATTTCCGTTCTGTTAGGTAGGATTTTCAAGCTCCTTTAATTTACTCAAAACATGTTGAAACTAAGGCGGCATGGTGGCGAAGCAGATAGTGCACATGCTCCACAGTAAGAAGGTTGCAGGTTTGATCTCTGGCTCACTTGGGTTTGTCACAGCAGATAGCTCCAGTCTGCAGTGTGTGTGTGTTTGAGTGTCGAAAAACAGCCTCTTTGTGGTTTTGTTGGTGTTTACTCATCAAATGTGTTGAAGAGGAATCTTAACACTCTGCTATCGGTCATCTTCTCACTTCTGCAGAGGACAGACATCAGTGAGGACGTCCATCAGCGTGAGTAGAATCATTACTTAACATGTAATAATGAATAAACCTGTGTTCTTTTTTTATTCACCTGCCTTGTTTGTAAATTCTTTCAGAGAGATGAGAGTAGGGGCAATGAGTGTGACTGCAGCAGTGAGAGGCTCCATCGTCCTCCTTCTCTTCATGTCAGGTATTTCATATCGTGTTCTGGACAGTAAAAGTAAATTTATTTCAGCTTTGTGCAACAGAACTACTCTGACCCTCAGGCCTTGTCATGACCCTTTTAGGGCTTTCCATTGTTATTTGTTTTTTGGCTGAGATAACAATTTCTGATAAAGTGGCTCATTTTTCAGTGAATTTTGGAATTATAGCACCCACTCTGCGAAAATAGGACTTTCCACTATGTAAACAAAAAACTGACCATCTTCCTCCTCGAGCCCCTTTTGACCCGTTGACTCTCGTTAAAACCTCTTTTTTCATTTTCTTGAAAATTCATTCAGTGTTTTTGCGATTCATTGACTAATAATCTCTGCCCTGTGCATTCAACAAATAGAAAATTATTACTTTATATGAAAAAGAGCTTCATTATGTAAATAAAACTGCTCTTAGACAGTTAAAATTATTTTATTTTATTTTTATTTAACTTTAATTTAACCAGGAAGTCCCATTGAGATTAAAAATCTCTTTTACAAGAGAGAACTGGCCAAAATAGCAGCTGTACAGAGTCAACACAATCAACAGGTTTAAAATAAATAAGCAAATACAAACTTGGCTTTGTGTAGGAAAAAAACCACATGCCTCTGTCACCACACTCTTAAAGATGCTCTTAAATTCATTAAGAGAGATCATTGAATCCAGTTTTAGCTCTTTTTGAAGATTATTCCACGACCAAGGTGCATTAAAAGAAAAGGCAGTTTTCCCCAGGTCTGTAAAAACTCTGGGTACAGAGACGACGAGCAACAAATTATGAAAATAAATTCACATTGCAATACATTGTTCTGAGTTCGGGACATTAATTGATGCATTACCGGGCCATGTATACTTAATCCTCTAAAGAAGTAAATCATGTTGGTCCCTCCCATGTTGCATAAATGACATTATGTAAAAAGCCCACGATAACCTAAATATTCTCTGATCTAAAATAACCTTCTCTGGTTGAATGAAAATAGTAATGATGATAGTTATTTTTTCTGCCAATCCTTGAAAATCTGTGGTTACATGCTGCAATTTAGTTCATTTCAGGGATTTAAGATGATATTCAGAGGGGCTTTAGTGCCCTTAAAGGTCTAAAATTACCTCTGGCTGTCCTTCCCGTTTGTCTTTGCATAAATGAGTTTAAGATCCAATCAGTTATAATATCTGAAGCTCTTTCATGTAGCCATGATCATTTCTTCACAGTTTGATATTTTTTGAAGCCTGCTCTGGTTGCATTTTAGCAGCTCTTCTCTTTATTTTCTAGGAGAAATGTTTCTGACAGCCACATGTTAACACCCTTGTAACATCTTCTTTATCATGGTTCATCTTCACCAAACTTTTTGTTTTTCCGGTGTGATGTTTCCGTGCCGTGTTGGTGGTTTGATTAACTGTAAACTCACCAGTGATAGGTTAAAATTCACCACAGGAACTTTTTTTGATGAAGCATAAATGTCCTTTAAGTCAAAAGCCGTCATTTTTGATTTCCAGCTAAAAGTCAATCGTTTATCTGTACAACTGTTCTTAAATACTCATATATTGGTTACATTATTTTCTGAATGTATAAATACTAAAACCGGTCGCCCCATCATCCCTGATTTTCCACTTTAAAACCTCAACACTGTAATTAATTAAACAATAAGATGTTTTTCTTGCTGGACATCTGTTTCTAATTAATAAAGAAAGTCAACAGGAAAAGGTTATTTTAGTAAACTGAGGCTTTTTGCTTCAGACAAAAACAATCTTAGTATTCATCATGAGTTCGGTATCATATTTTGGATATAAAAAAAATCAAATGTTAAGATCAGGCTTCGGATCAATTGACTTAGTTATTTTCTTTCTCATATACTACAGTAGTATTATTGCTGTGATAATATCTGCCATCGTGACAGCCTGACTGTGAATGAAATCTGTCCTCCTGATGTGTTTCAGGGATTTCAGGCTGGACCGTGACTCTTCCTTCTACTCAAATCTGTGCTGTGAGAGGATCCACAGTGGACATACCCTGTACCTTCAGCTATCCAACACTGATAAATGGGATAACTACTGAAGTTCAGAGTAGTTGGTGGTTCATTAATAAACCATATAACACCCCTGTGGATCTGAAATCAGACTCAGGCTACAGAGGTCGTGTTGAGTATTTCTTTAGTGGGAACAGCTGCACTCTGAGAATCACAGACCTGAGAGAGAGCGACTCAGCTGAGTATAAGTTCAGATTCACCACAAACCAACGAGAGACACCGGTCACTACTTCACCTGGAGTCACTTTGTCAGTCACAGGTAACATTCTGATGACATTTTCAGCCTCCAGTGAAACTTGTCAGTGTTTTTGGCTTGTTTAAGGCTTGTTTTTCATGACATTCATACTTTTTCTCCATCTGTTAGCCCTTCAGGTGGAGGCAAAAAGATCAGAGTCCTATGTGGCGCTTTACGCGTGCAGAAAGCAGGTGTAATACAGCTGATCTCTCCTACTTCTGGACCAGAAATAAACAGAAAATAAAGGAGGAGGGTTTTCTCACAGTCAGTTTTAATGACAACAACAAGTACTCCTGTGGTATCAGAGGTCATGAGGATCACCCCTCTCCTGAAGTGTGTAAGTTTACTCCATCATGAAAATACTTGACCATTTGACCCAATTCAAGCTTATCCAACTGAGATAAAAAGGTAAATTAGCTGCAAAAGTATAGTCCTGAGCAATGGTTTTGAGTAGGTGTGAACAAACATAATTCTTCGAAAAAAAAAAAAAAAAAAATCCATAGTTGATGTTTTCTTAATTCTACAAAATCCAAGCTGAGAAAACAGAAATAAAAATTATATCAAATCTATATTTGCTGTGGTGTACACAAACATCCAAACCCAATGTGTCCACCATGAGAACATGTTTATGACACTTTACCACAAACAGCAGCAGCGGCAAGAAAAACCCTCTGGTAAGAAGGGGGGACTTTTGAAGAACCAGACTTAAGTTTAACAGTTGTTGAAAACTGAATCTGATTCACATTTGCCACTTTTGAATTGAAGTGTATCAGGAGATCATTTTAATAATGAAATTATTAGCTCTGTATAATATTGCACCTCGATGCACTCAACATAAAGTCCACAGCAGCTGGTCTTCTCCTTCACATAGTATCAAAGCCAGAAGATGCCTGAAACGACTGGTTTCCCCAGCCCACTGTGTTGGCCTTGGAGGATTACGCCCTATCATTGTTTTTTGGGTAGTTTAAGCTCATTGGCTTGGGCTGAATAAATGCAGAGCTTTTGAGAACAGGGCATCAAGCAGTGCTTAAATGACTAATCACCACAGAGCAGATTGTTTGACCAATCAGATCTGCTTGGCTTAAGTGAAGAAGAATATTAAAGGGGCAGCAGGTCTAACAGTGTTTCAGACAGAGTGAGGATACAGGAGGATCAGGGTGTAGAAAGTTTCTGTAACTTTAGGGATGGTGGACATACTCCAGCAGTCATCAACTCAAATGATTATGACAGATGTTGGGCTCTTGAAAGGTCATAGATCAGCTGTAGGTCACTGTGCATGTCAGCATGTTATGACCCCTTAAACATGTTTATTAAAGTTTTTCTCTCTTTTCTCTTTAAGATGCTCCATTATTTTGCTCTGTGTCCAAGAGTCCCACAGGAGAAATCAGAGAGAACAGTGAAGTGACTCTGACCTGCAGCTGTGATGGTTACCCAGCACCTGAATATACCTGGTACAAGATAAATCACCCTGGACGTGTCAGTTCTGAATCCCAGCATGTTTTCAGATCAATTCAGTCCTCTGAATCTGGACGCTATAACTGTTGGGCTGAAAATGATCTCGGGGAGTGGATGTCTACATACATAGATATTGATGTGAAATGTGAGTGAGAGACATTTTATTTAAAGAGCAACGACCACCTGGTCAGTCAGTGTAAAGTTTTCTTTGGGGGTCATATCTGCCTCTTCTTGCTTGGTCTGTAAAACATTCACATTCTTCACAGTCTTATCCATTCAGTGCTTTTTGGATCTTAAACCAGAGAGACAAACCACACACACCAGCAGAAAGATGGAGCTTTGTTTATACCAGAGTCAGGCTCTGTCTGATCACACAATGTTGATCATATCTATAGTCTGTACTCATGATTTTGCCTCCATGTTTTCATAGTTTAAATATCTGAAATATCTGAATCTCTACGTGGCACTAAATCACAGATGTTTTCTCCTCCAGATGCTCAAAAGCCTCCTACAGTCTCAGTGAGTCCCTCTGCTGAGGTATTAGAGGGCACAAGGGTAACTCTGACCTGCAGCAGTGATGCTAACCCAGCACCCACTTATACCTGGTACAAGAACACTGGAGATCAGACAAGTCCACCTTTCAGCACAAATAAACAGCTTTACTTTGGCTCCATTAAGGCCTCTGACTCTGGAGAGTATCACTGTACAGCTGGAAACACATTTGGAGAAAAACAATCTGAAGTTAAGAAAGTTGATGTGCAATGTAAGTTTGGCAGCTCATTCATGACAGTTAACGTACATTTGATGACTTGAAACTCAACAATCGTATTTTGACATATATATTTTTTAATAGTAATCATATATGTATTCATTCATAACTTTCAAAACTATAGAAATGATGGCTTACATAATGTCATTATTTGATTGTATTGCATTTAACTGCTTGTTATTACAAATAATTAAACAGCCAATCACACAGCAGCAACTCAGTCCATTCTGGAATGTAGATATGGTCAAGATGACCTGCTTCACTTCAATCTGAGCATCAGAATAGGGAAGAAAAGTGGTTTAAGTTTCTTTGAATCTAGTATGAGTATTATTGCTAGATGGTCTGGTCAGGTTTGGGAGCACATGTTGTGTCTGCACTTTGCCATTCATCATTCCTGAAAATCTTTCTTGAGGAATGAGACGGCTAATCTGTTGGGATTTCCACCACGTTTGGTCTTACAATAAGTAGATAATTAAATATAACCTGCACCACACAAATGTAATATGTGCTGGTTCATTGCAAGTTTGAGTCTAAGATGGAGGTCACTTTAAGGTCTAATATTTTACTCCTGTTCAACAAGTAACATGACCTTCAAAAATTACACTTGCAGGACTGAACTATCCATTTTGTGATAAAGACACGTTTCCCTCCAGATGGTCCGAGACAGACATCAGTGAGTCCACCTGGTGATGTTGTGGAGGGCAGTTCAGTGACACTGACCTGTCAGAGTGATGCTAACCCAGCACCTGCCTTCACCTGGTACAAGAAGAGAGGAAATCAAATCTCTGAACATACTGAAGGACATCAGTTACACTTCAGCTCCATAAAACCCTCTGACTCTGCAGAATACAGCTGTGAAGCTATGAACAAGCACGGGAATGAATCTTCATGGATCCTCATTGATGTGAAATGTGAGTGAAACTTTTCATAAAAATCATAAAAAGTGAGTGAGTTATAAAATTGAAGCTTAGTCATGGTGGAGTCAAAGTGGGTCTGCCATGTTGTAGTTCAATCATGGCCTGACATTGTTAGTCTTATTCTCACTGTGAGCCACAATAAATACAAAGATGACTATATGTACAGGGATTGGCATAGCTGCTAACAGCTTTAGTAGCAGTTTTAACAAAGTGTGACAGAAATTCTTCATTAAATGAAAAAGAAATACCAGCTCTAAAACCTGTATATATAGTAAAGATATTTATTCCTCTATATTTTGAATTAACAGATTGGCATTTCATGAATGTGATTGAAGGAACAATCATCTAAAAATCTGCTGGATATGCTTTTGAAAGTTTCTGCCCTCCCCAAACATTTTCTATGGGCTCTTTCCCAGATAGCTAATGACAATATATTGAACGATCCATCTGATGTGCTTGGTTACCCCTGCTGAAACTCTGTGCAGCTGAATGAGGACATCAAACCAGAAAACTGCAAAACTACTAACAAAACTGTTAGTAAACCAGACCATGAGATGGAGCAGAGAGCCCAGCAAATGGACATGATTTTTGCTTCTTTCCAATGCTGTCATTCATTTAACTTCAATCATCACTCCAGCACAAGATCCATGCTTCCCAAGGGAAATGTTTATTTTCAGAATTTCCTGAAGACCAACAAAAAAGGGCCATGGGCTGCAGTTGGCCCTTGGTTCATAGTTTGTAAATCATGGCTGCAAATATAAAAATCTTGTTGTACTGATTATTTTTAAAATTTATTCAGATGGTCCAAAACCTCCCAATGTGTCAGTAAGTCCATCTGCTGAGGTAAAGGAGGGCACTGCAGTGAATCTGAGCTGCACTGTCAATGCTAACCCAGCAGCTAACTATACCTGGTACAAGAAGAATGACGAAAAACCAAAATCATTTGATCAGATTTTTACCATCACCGAAACAAGAGCTGAACACAGCGGGACGTATGTCTGTGTGACTCAAAATGAGAGAGGACGTCAGAACTCCACCATACTTCTGACTGTTGTGGCAGGTAGGTCTTTACTCTCTGCACATTGGTGGTCTGTCAGATAAAAACTGCTGATTATGAAAAGAGGAGGTTTGCCCCAATACTCTTATGATCCACCATCTCTGCTGTTTGGTTTGTTAAATATAAGAATAAATCATATAACAAAGAGGTTACAGTAAGATCTTGTAACAGTGATTTTTTTGACTTTCTGCTGTTGTGGAAGTCTGGAGTCCAGCTCTGAAATAGTGTGACAATGAGAATAGGGCCTGTGCACCTTGAGGAGAATGAAAATCCAAAGCACAAGATAAGGAATGTTTCAAAGGCAACTTTGGACAAACCTTTCAATCGTAGTCAAGATCTACATGATTTTATGAATAAATTGTGTACACCCATAGAATATCACACTATGGAAGTCAAAACTGTCTCATTCTCAAGCAGAGATGGGAATTGAAGAAAAAAATTCCAGTTGGGAATTGATCACACGTCCATGTTGCTCTGCAGATCAGGGATAATGCTCTCCCATTGGAGGTAGTCAGCAGAAATGTTAAAAAAAGAGGACAAAATCATGGCAATTAGGTGGAAGAAGGGGTCAAAAATGTGCCTGAAATTTCAACAAAAATATGTTTATTGTATTTTACATAAGTTCACCAACTTTCAGTGAGTAGAAACCCCAGTAACTGATGGATGCATTTATCTTTGAAGCAAAGCACTGAATATCAGGAGTGCCATGTGTTCCACATTGTTGCCACTGAAAACCCATGCAGGCCAACATTTTTCCTCAAAGAAACTCAGCAGGAATCATTGAAGGAATCCTTAAAGAACTTTATTGATAAGCTGACTTGATCTAAACAACAACATTCCATCCCTAACTGCAAGTTTCTATCACCTAGTGTCCATTTTACACGGAGAAAAGACTCAATGTGGTGTCAGTGACTGCTGGCCCTTTTCCATTAACCTGACTCTACTCTACTCGTATCTACCCGTCTTGTGCTGTTTTTTCATTAGCTCCAGTCACCTGCCCAATGGCGTCCAGTGTCACCGTAGAAAGAGAGCGGCACTGTGGTGACGTCATTTTGAGCACAACACAACAATCAAACAGGAGAGTTTTGGAAGCTATACAACAGAATGAAGCCGAGGACGAGAGCAATCCAGCTGCAAAGAAAAGACGTATGGGGGAAGGCTAATGGTAGCTACCACTAGCATGCTAGGTCATCGCACTCATGACTCATCGATGAAGACATTGTCTGTCCAATCAGTAGCCAGCAGTCGGTGACGTCATCTTTTAGTATCGACTCAGCTCACTTGGAACCAGAGCGGAGTAGGTACTAAAACTAGCTTGTTTTAGGAGGTACCGGGCTCATGGAAACACGCAAAATCGAGTAGAGCCGAGTAGAGTAGGGCCAAGGCGTGCTTGTGGAAAAGGGCCATTAGTCAGATAATGTGCTCTGTTGGAAATATGAAGGCTGCAGGTTCAAGCGCAGGTCTGACTAGCACATGGAGTTGTGTCCTTGGACAATAGACTAAACCATAGGTTACTTAACTGCTGCATCCCTGGCATGTTAATGGGTATGCAAGAGTTAAGATGTGTTTGCTGATACTCATGGACACTTTAAATTGAAAACTCTAAAACCATCAGTGAGTGAAAAAGCTGCTCTGAGTTGTCAAAAAGATTAGGGTGTTACATAACCTCAAGTCCATTTACCAAATAATCCATCCCATCCTGGAAAGGAGGGCAGAGCTTAACCCATTTAAGGGGATGAAACCGAACTGGGATACACTGGAAATTACACTAGAGACTGTCCCTGAATAGTTGAATCAACTAAACCACAGGTGTGTGGATCAGTGGACAAGTATGTGTTCCCCTGTAAGAACAGAAGTACCACAGCAGATTTGACCACAACACTGAAATTTCCTTCACCATCACTTCCCTTCTTTGTTATTGGTTGTTGTTATTATGAAGATTTTATTTTTCTAAATCTGATCTCTACTTAAATGAAAAAGTACCTGCCATGCCATCATCATCAGCCATCAATGTATGATCACTTTTCTGTCTTCAGGCTCACAGAAATCAACAGCGATATATGCTACGGTTCCTGCAGTAATCATCGCTGTGATACTCGTCTTTGTCTTCGTATGGATCATGTAAGCAGTTCTGTTACGACAAATCATTATTTATAAATATATGCATTTTTTAATTACGGACAGAATAATGCATAATTTGAATAAACTTCATTTGAAAGAAGAGGAGAAAAGAAAGAGGAGGCAAACAATCATCTCAGCCAGAGGACATACCGGACAACAGCGAGCAGGTGAGGAAAATTGCCAATTCATAAATCATGTTGCATTATCAATATTTGGCGTTTTTAAAAAAATCACATTAGCAGCATGACTGCTAAATGTGCATACAGAGACACACAGAAAGTCTTCTGAACAATCAGGCTGATAACAGACAGACTTCACTGATTTTTAGTCACAGAAATAGAGAAAAGAAGCCTGTAAGGTCTCTGTTCACTGACAGTGATGTGGCTGCATGGTGTACCGAACACATGACCATTGTTGCACATCCTGGGATGTTACTTCTGTGCATGATGTGACATTTTTATATGATTCAGACCTTGTTCATTTGGTAAATAACTTTTCTTATTACAGATACAACAGTCAGAGCAGCAGGATGACCTTCAGTATGCAACTGTACATTTTTCCAAAAACCAGCCTGATCCTGTCTATTACAACATCACACCAAAAAACCCCAAAAGACACAAACAGACGAATGAAGAGGACGAGGACGTGGTTGAGTACTCTACTGTGAAGTTTAACAAGGCCAGAGCAGTTGACAGGTAAACACTATAGATAATGTTCAATTATTAAAAAGATGTATCTGTAAATTATCATTCATACAAGACTTTTTTTTACCTTCATGTCAAAAATATCAGGCTTACACCATCAAATCTGTTTTATTTTCTCTCCCAGCTCACATGGTGAGGAATCTGCAGAGGATCCAGCTCTGTTGTACAGTACAGTGAACAAAGCCAACAAGAAACGTGGACGTAAAAACTTTTAGGATACTTTCATCATCAACAAAAAACAAACAAAATTAACAACTCGAACTAAACAGTTTTCAAATAAACTTTAATTCACATAAATACGTAAAGGGGGCGAAACCCTCAGGACAGCCAAGGAGAAATTAATGGGATTTAACATAAACTTCATTTTTTTGTAAAGTCAATCTTGATCAGATCTGTATGAAATTTACCTTGATGATAGAGACATATTATATGTGTGAAGTCAATCAGTTATGTGATGGCAGAGATATGACTTTAAAAAAGTCAAACCAATGGTAACTTGTGAGATTTTAGACTTTTTGGGAATTTTTGCACCCAGACTAATATGAAGATCGCCAAAAATGTAATGGCTTCTTCCTTGGACCAAACCATCAGTCTAGGAAAATTTTCATTTAAATTCATCCAGTAGTTTTCATAATGTTGCAGACAAACAACCAAACATAGTTGAAAACATAACCTCCTTGGTGGAGGTATTAAAGAAGGAACAAAACCAACAAACATCAGAAAATTGTCTACATGAAGACTGATGTTTTGTACTGTATGTCCTTTGTGAAGGAATTGCCCATCATTTCATCGACTAAATCCAGGATTCATGATTTATGCATCATTGGAAGAAGCTTTGCTCCTAACAGACCAGGTTATAAGACTCATTGAGTTTGTTGAGGTTGTTTAAGATAAGAGAAGTGCACAGAGAATTACAAACGTTGAACTGGGCTGTTGACTGGTTGTGTCATTCACACCTATCCTTACACCAGAAAAGAAACGTGGTTCAGATCTAATAAAACTGCTACTGAAGCTGTTAGCATCAATGCTAATCTCTCTGGCAGTAGCTTCCTGCTAGCTCCCATCTGTTCCTGCTTCAAAGGACACTGATTTAAGAAAGAACAATGATTATTCAAAGATTGGATCTTGATTAGATGGATCTGCCTGACAACAGACACTAAATCAAGTGGATCCATTGAAAGGTTAGTGGGAGCATTTCATTTGGAAGGAAGCAGAATTACAGACAGAGCAATACCAACAAGCCTGTTCAAACCTGCATTCATTGTCTTTATTGACAGGAACTGAACATCAATTTAGCACTGATGACGACGAATTAAAGGAATCATTGTCACTTGTTCCTCTGCTTGTCAATTCCCTTCACATCAGTGAGGAACTGATATCAGAGGCAGTCAGCAGTTACAGCTTTAATTTTTAAGAAATCAACAAAAACTAGCCTCTAATTTCATAGACCAGGCGCGGCACACCTCAATTCTCCGTCCCTCCCACTGGCGCAGGTGAGGAGAGAAGGCGTGAGTGGGTTTAACACAGTTGAGTGTTGTCTTCACCAGTCAAGTGAACGCCACTCCCTGCCTTTAAATGCACTGTGGGCAAGGTGCAGTGTCTGATCGATTTGACTGATCACCGCCACCATGGCCTGGATGTGCTGCAAAGTCCTGGTGGCAGAGACAGTCAGAGCCACTGTCACTTTGCAGCAACTGGGAAAGCGCAGGGGCCATCAGGGTACGCATTGGAGGCCATGATGCGCATCACCCTTGTTGATCACCTCACGGGACAGAACTAGTCTGTTCCTGTGTTATGAATAAGAGCATAAAATTAAGTGACGGTTGCATTTAAACACAGCAGCAAGCTAATCCATTCATCATGCTTATGATCCACCTGCATTCCTGGTCTGTCATTGCCAAATAGCAGAACCTTTGATGATATATCCTCTCCCGGTTTCTCCTCCTCATAAACTTAAACAGAAAATATACTCCTTATCGGATGATGAGGCTGTTTGAGGCGAGAGAGATGTCAACTTTTTAGTTTGCGTCACACTTCCAGTTGCTGTCAGTTAAGTTTCCATTATGACGAATGTCTCTGATCCGACATCAGATGTGTCGGGACAGTTAATATAGATACAAATGTATATGCTGCTTCAGACGGTTAGATTAAATAATGATTGCTATGATTGTTTATTGCATTGAAATGTGCCTGACGCTCTGGAAACCTGCCTCTGAGGTTTTGGTGATGTGTGCGCACTGTGCGCCGGTCAGCCAAATTACCACTGCACCAGGTGCGCTTTGCATGTGTTGAGAATAGACCAGGTTGGAGCAGGCGAGCTTTCAGCCCACCTTCTTCTCAGTTTTTTGGCAATGCGTGGGGTGTGCCAAGCTCCGCCACCCTGTGCTGCATCAGGAAATAAAGGCCCTTGATCATGGCAGACAGGAGACAAATATGGCCAAATATGCTGACTACACAACATCCTGTGTCCATATTTGTGATTCAGGCAGCAACAGAGAACACATAGAAGCATTTGTCCATGCAACTCAACATTGAATATAAAGAGTATCATGTGTTTGGCAATGTTGACCATGGTCTGATTTTTTCCACAAAGAAAATCTACAGGAACCGGTAAGAGAATTGATGAAGATTTAAACTTATCAGTGGAATCAATTAAGGCACTGCCATAAATGAAATCCTATAAAATTGTCATTTGCTAACATCTTAGACAAACATAACTGTTAATCTTAGATGCAAAAGAAGACAGAAAACCCCCCAGAAAACTTTAGGCTGTTTGTTAATAGTTTTATTTTCAAGCTGTGAAGGTGGAAGTGACTTGGCTTTATTATTGGCATAAACACCTACTAAATTAGCTAAATTTCAGGAAACATCAGATTAAGATCAAACTAAATAAAACAGAATGTGGCAGTTTCTAAATCTTAGAATATTGACAAAGACTTAAAACAAATAGTGTTTTTTTTGCCCAGAATCCCCATGTTTTATTTGCACCTTTACAATTAGATTTAACACAAACTGGATTTTTCTCTCATCATCACAACAGGAACATGGCCACGGCTGACCCATGACATAGTTTAGGCAAATGCTCAGGCAGCCATGGTCTCAAGGCACACCACAAAATTGGAACATAATTTCACCTTCACTATAATATTAAAGCTAGTTATTACTATTAGCTCTTGAAATGGAAAAGCTCACATTGATTTAAATGTAAACCGATACCCAAATAATATTACTAAAATGATCAAATAAGTCTATATAGTTATTTTATGTAGCTTTTGATTACAGTTATTGTATCATGTAAATGAAGCTCATGTTTTGATTATTGTGTGCAAACTGTGTGGTTATTTTTTTTTTTGATGCTGTACTTAAAATGCATTACTATTGATATGACTTTTCACTTTATGTATTTCCGATTTTTTTTAATTTACTTGTTATTTGTTAAGCATGTAAACTGGATCACACATTATCTTTACAATAAAAGACAATGGTAAAAACATTGCTTTTTGATTTTTGTTTGTAAGCATATGTAAATCATGGATAAAAGGAGGAACCATTTAAAATCTACCTGGGGCGTCTCATTGGGTAGGGCCAACAATCAGCGTTGTGTGGGTGAGTGATGGTACCCGTGGCAGACAGTTTTTATTCTGCTGCTGCTGCAGGACCATCAGCTGCAGTGTTTTGGAGTTGGTAGAGGAGTCAAATGTATACAGTAGGAATAATGTCACATTATACATCCTATTGTATGATATATAATATGACTGAAGTGAAACTTGAGCAGATGTAAAGTCACTGAGTGACGGCAACCAAATTGTGGCCACAAAGTCACGTTTGGTGTGAACGCAGCTTAAGAGCTTCAGGAGATCCTTTGTTCCCATCAGACTGAACAACATCCTGAACAAAGGTAGTGGCTCATGACCTGGACCAACTTTTGCTACTGGATACCAGAATTTCCCCAACGTGACCAATAAAGTATCTATCTATTTCTAAAATAAAAAAACACCATCTAGGCAGCATCAAGAGCAGCAGTCAACTTGGCAGATGGATGACAGATAATTTATAGTTAATCATGCCAAAACTTAAGACTGTTTTTTTAACTATTTTTCTCCTGTTGATTCAGGACTTTTATCTTCATTTTTAACAAGGGACGTAAAACTCAGCTGCAAAAGAATCACATCAGATCTGAAATACCATTTAGTCAGGTGTTGAACAAATATATTTGATTTCCTTTCTTTTTCCAAAGAGTTGTGTGCTGTAGAGTATGAATGTCTTTGCTTAAAGATCTTGCGTGTTCCTGTCAGGAAAGCATGGCCTTTATTAAGAAAAGATTTCCACATTAAAATAGATTATATGTGATGTGGGGTCATATTGGTTTTTGTCTAATACGTGACTCATGAAAAGAGGAAGGAAGTCTCATATCAATTATCTAATGTACTGCAGAGAAAAGCTTATGTGACTTCATCTTCATTTCTCTGACTCTTTCAACACCTGCAGGCTTTTTATTTGACCTGCAAATATTTTTTATGTTTCTAAAGCCAAGCGATGACTTCGTGACGAGTCTACCTGCTGCACCGAATGGATTTATCGTTCTTATTTCTGTATTTAGGACGTCACATCTGCTGTTTATTTACTGCACCAAGAGAGGAAATCTGAGGAAATGTGTGGCTGAGGAGTGATGTCTGAAGTTCACGTCTATGTTTGACTGTCATTAGAGTTTTATTTAATAGAGTTTATAGGATGTGAAGAAAGATATCTTAATTTTATGTTTGAGAACATTTTAAAGGTTTTCATCATTTTACTTTGCTACATTGCTAGAAAAAGAATCTTTAATCTTTGACAGCCATCTCAAAAGGTACAATTTATTGCAGAGAAATTGGGTAATCGGACACAACTGGGGAGCCCCACCCTGTAGCAGAAGTGGTCTGATGTCTTGGTGAGGGTGAACAGAGAAAATGAAAGTGTGCTCTTGCAGTGTATTGTCAGACGTCCTCAAAATATGTCCTTGTGTGAAACATTATGGTATGATTTTTCAGCCCAGGGTTTTTCACACAGACAGAATTTCCTATGCTGGGAAAGAATGGGAGAAGTAGCATCCATGGCACAGTCTAACGGTGCACTTGGTCAGTGATTGGTTGCAGGTTCAAGCCCAGCTCCAGATGTCACATGGTTTTACAACCTTGGGGAAGTCACCTAACTCCAAGAGAACGTGTTGATATTAATGGATAACTAGGAACTTCAACCATCAAGCAGTGAATGTGAGAGTGAATGGCTGCCATCAGTAGATATGACCTGTGGTGTAAAGCAGCTTTGAATAGTGAAAGACGAGAAAATCACTGTATAAGCTTGAGTCAATGTACCCTTACCAGTGTCCTCCAATCCAGTGTCTTATTTGTATGTATTTTGATGGTAATTTGTATTTGCTAATTCAGTTCTTGAAGTCCATGTCCTTCCAGTGCACCCTGCCAACAACAGTGATGTAAACATCTTGCTAGAATGTTTTTGGACCACTTTTAACCTTCAGAGCTGACTTTATTCTTTGTGACTGAGGCTCAGGAAGGTGCAATAAACTCTCCTCTCTGAGATTGTTGTCGGCTTTGGCATGACAGAATCAGTTACTGTTGTTTGTCTGCTAAACATGGGGTGACTGTGGAGGCTTTTGGAGTACAGGGAACTCATTGTCATGTTCAAGAAACCAGTTTGAGATGATTTGAGCTTTAGGACATGGCGTGTCATCCCCAACACCATCACACCACCACCAGCAGTCTAAACTGTTGATCCAAGGCAGGACGGATCCATAGCTGTCAAGTTTTGGATTTGAAAATAAGGGACATTTCCCGGCGAGCAGCCCCACCATCCCAACCCAGCTCCAGTATCTCTTACATTTTCAGACTGGTGTGCAGGAATGTGTCTCGTTCGCAGCCATCCATCTCATATCTCATAGTTCCTGCTGTTGACTCTAATCTCGCACTGCCACTCAGGCTATTGCAGGTGGCAGTTCTCGCGAGGCTTCTTCTTCTTCTTCAGTTTCACGGTGGTTGTCATCCATCATTTTGGTGGATTTCCGCCCCATTCTTGCAACGAGGCTAGTGACAGAGTTCAGTTTGGAGAGACAGAGAAATGTTTTTTTGTTTATTTCTTATAATACGGGAATCACTAATACGGGAAGATGGTGGGAAAGAGGGATAAAATACGGAAGTGTCCCGGCCAAAATGGGAGACTTGACAGCTATGGACTGATCCATGCTTTCATGTTGAAGCCTTGACCATACCATCCAAGTGCTGAAACAGAAATGCAGACACTTTGGATCAGGCATCATTTTCAAACCTTCTATTGTCCAATTTTGGAGAGCCTGTTGCAATTATAGCTTCAGTGTCCTGGTCTTAGCTGACATGAGTGGCACCTGGTGTTGTCTTCTGCTGCTTTAGCCAATCTGCTTCAAGATTCAACAAATGGTCTTCTGCATTGGTTTCAACAAATGGATTGAATAGTTATTGTTGCCTTTCTATTTTCTCAAACCACTCTGATCATTCAATTCAGTTTCGTTAACATGAAGACTCACCATACTCTGTTACCTTCGATTGAATTTCACATCAAAGAAAGCAGTTATGACATTAAATTGTGGATTTGTGCTCTGTTTCTCCTCCAGATGCTCCAAAGCCTCCCTCTGTGTCTGTGAGTCCCTCTGCTGAGGTAGTGGAGGGCACTGAAGTGAATCTGACCTGTAGCAGTGATGCTAACCCAGCAGCTAATTGCACCTGGTACAAGAACCTTGGACCCCAAAACCTCCGTCACCTACAGTCAGGACCTCTGCTTACCTTTAGCTCATTTAATGCCACAGACTCTGGAGAGTATTTCTGTGAAGCTGAGAACGAGCTGGGGACAACAAGATCCAAACTCACCTCTGTAACTGTAAAAAGTGAGTATAACACTGTTAGTTTAATAAAGTGTCATGTTAGGTCCTTTAACTACCCACCCACCTGTTTAACTTAACAATCTGCACAGATCCATCTTCAGTTCCAGGGAGCTCATCACTGATACTGAACATCATCAAGATGACTGTGGTGATCTTCATGTTCACTCTTCTGATTCCTCTGAATATGTGGAAGAGGTAAAACAATAAAGAGACATCATTTTAACCAAATATCTTTTTGATTCTTATTTTAATGGTTTTAAATGTATGTGTGCTGTTTTTGGACTTAAACCAGGAAGAAGAAAACTGTGAACTCCTCAGATGAACCAAATGAACCTGCAGAGATGATGGAGGTAAGGAAGATGGAGGACACGCTGGTGAAACTTCCCTCATTACTGTGACAACATGGAGGAGAGCAAACCTCTCTAAAAGCTTTTCTGACATTCTTAACTGAGTGATATATCTAAATCTATCTCTCTCTGTACATGTGTGTGTGTCTTAATTGCTGGTCCTCAGTTAGATGAGTTAGATCCTGATTATGAGGACATATGAGAACAACTCAGCACAGTTGAGGAGCCAGAGGAGCAGGTAAGAGCCTCCTGCACTCAGTAACTGATTTACATTCAGAACACAAAGAGAAAACTTCTGTCATTAACGAGTTTGATGTGATTTTCTCCAGAATCAGTTGAACCAGAGGCAGGTCTGACCACGGAGAGCAGAGCTGTGGAGGAAGAGCTGGAACTGTTACCTTCAGCAGCAAATCTTTGATATTCACTTTTTTAATGATCATATTGAAATATTGTTGAACCGTTCTTTCTTGTCTTCTTCATGCAGTACGTCAGTACCTACTTCAACTTCTCTGTTTTGTCCTTGAAGTTTGTATAACAGTAAATCTGGTCTGTATGAGTATAAATATAAATATAAATATATAGAGGATTTGTGCTCTTGTAGCACTTCCAGTTATTTTTCTTGACACTTCTCTGATGTGATTGTTGTTTGTGTTTCTAGCAGTGGAGGTTGAATTTTCCTGATGTTGTGGTATGTCACTGTATATACATCATTTATTCAAAAGAGCAATAAAGACTTTTAATTCTGACGAACTTTTAAAAACTTATCTATTTCAACCCCTTGTTTTCATTTAACTCTCTCTGGTGTTGAACTATATGCAGTGTATTTTTTGTTGAGTTTCTATCTGGGCGGTTATCTGGAGCTCCTAATGTGAGGGTCACACCCATGTGCATTTGAAACACATCTGTATTGACAGTTTAGGACACAATGGTCTATATTTTGCTTTTTGAGGACACAAATTCTCTGCACAAATCCAAGTGCAGAGCACGAAGAGGATGGATAATGTTCTTGATTATACAAAATTGTCTTTTAGGTGTAACATGGATAAAACCAGCCATTCTGCTATTTACATGATGGGCGTAGTTGTGGTCTGAATTGTGAATGGACTTTTTAATTCCTTTCTTTATTGTTCTGCCACAATACTCAAAGAACACTCACAGGCCACTGTAAGAAACGTTAATGTTCAAAAAAAGTACTTTTTTATCCAAGCGACTCAAATATAAACGAACCCAAAAGAAGATTCAGAGACCTCCACATAAACTTAATAGAAAAACCTCAATAGTTTGAATCTTCACTTAAAACTGTCAGGATCAGGCAGGTTCATGTTTATGATAAATCTGTTAACTGCACATTTAATGACTGTTGGCTTTGAGTTATTGTTCATTTGATTTTCCTGCAGAAATAATCAGCTCTGTTCTGGACTGTGTGCATAAAACACACTGGGTAACCTGTTTTATCATCTGTGAGCATAAAATCCGTCAGAGTCATTAGTATGTGCACAAACATTTTAAAAGCAGCTCTGTGGTTTGATTAAATCTTCAATCCCTGTGTGTGTGTGTGTTTTCTTGTTTCTGGGAGTATCATGTGAACTGGAGTGCATGGAATGGCACAGCAGTAAGGCCACAATGTCTCCCAGCTCTCCGTCCCATCATAACCCTAACCCTTCAGCCGACCAGTGTAAGTGAAACTTGCTCAGTAGGATGCTTTTTTGATCCTGTGGAGGTGTATTCATCTCTTTAATGTGTCTTAAAAATAGCAGAAACACTCAGACAGAGAAAACTTCTATGATGAATGAGTTTGATGTGATTTTCTCTGGAATCAGTTGGACCACAGGCAGGTCTGACCCAGGAGAGCAACGCTGTGGGGGATGAGCTAGAACTTCTCTTATTTTGTTGGGCCAGTCCTTTTTTTTTTCTCCATGTTTGCTGCTGGCTTTTTTTCTGTTTCAGGCTGGGCGAGGGCCACGGCAGGAGAGCACACGGACATTTAAGCTAGTGCGGCAGATGAGTGCTCAGCAGTTTAATTCAAAGACACAACAGCTCCTCTGACTCATTGCCAGGTGATTGCCGTTGTTACTGGTCCCCGGCTGAAGTCCCATAAACAGATAAGGTTCCTGTTTAAAACAGGAGAAGAGATTAGACAGTGCTTCGGTTCAGTGCATCTTCGCTCTGTAGACTTTATTCTACATTCACAGTTCATGTATTTTTCTGATTTCTCCACTCTCTCAGCTGTGCTCAAGAGTCATTTCATGTATCTTAAATCCAAAACACAAAATTCCCATAAAACAAAATTACTCAGACTATAAGTCAGAAACACTTTAAGCTTTAAAATAAAACTGCAGTTCTGCCTGCTTCTGTTTAAGCCAGTATAAAACTGAAAACTTAAATAAGCTTGTTTATTCTTAAACAAAAAGACAAACTAGCATGCTGCTATCTGAATATAAAAGCTTCAGAGCTAAAGACTGATAACTGGCATCGGTAAAAACACATAAAACACTCATGTAAGACTGTGATCAGTCTGTAAAACAAAGCATCACATCATAAACAACATTCTAACATCAAATGAAATGTTCTGGGGCCAAAACTACTACTTTTCATTGACCTCAGGCAGACATTTTACTCATTCGCGCCACTTTAACCGCAGCACACAGTGAAAGTACTCTTTAACTCGTTCTTGGATTCATACATTCTAACTCATTTCCACCACAAACTTACATCTGGTGTTAAACAGCATTGTTTCCTTTAAAATATACACATTTTTACTGTTAACCAACCTGTTTAAAACAGGAGAAAAGATGAGACAGGTAACAGTGCTTCAGTTCAGTGCAGCTTCACTCTTACCCCTTTTCCACCAAGCTGGTTCCAGGGCTAGAGCCAGCTTAGCACCACAGTTCTTTGGTTTTCCACAGACCAAGCACCAGTTGCTGGCTCTCAAAACCGGTGCTTGGCAAGCACCAACTCTTTGCTGGGCCAGCAGAAAGAACCAGGTTATGTCGGGTGCTACGCGCTTACGTCAGGGGGTGGGGGCGGGATTAGCAGAGGAAAAACACGGAAGAGAGCCATTTTGAAAAAGACGAGGTTGGAGTAAGCGAAAAACAGATTGAAAAGAATATGTTTATATAAAGAATATATAAAGAAAGAATATAGGGACCAGAAGACTGAGCTGGGCCGTAGTGGCAATGGTCGGCCACGTTTTAACAGCCCGCATTACAAAATGCTCGATGCTGTTCTCGGGGACCGACCGGCGTGCAGCGCTACCGGGACATTGAATTCGGCCACAGCCATGCTGGAGTCTATGCAGGAGGACACAACCCTGGAGCAAACCTCCACAGAGCCTGGTAAGTTTATTGTTTTGTTTATTGTTGTTCGCTAGTTGTTATGGGAAACTGTCGTGACGTATACAGACGTATACATTGACGTGCTGACGTAGCTCTCTGGACGGCACCCGTTTGTGGAAAAACAAACGGTTCTTAACCGGTTCGCGCTTGAACCAATTTTGAACCAGCACTAGCACCAGCCCTAGAACCAGCTTGGTGGAAAAGGGGTATCTGTAGACTGAGGAAGCAGTGCAAGGGTGAATTCCAATTCCTCCCTTAACCCTCAATCTTAACCCTCAATCTCAAAAATGCACGATCCCGCGAAGTGCCAGTGCTGTCCCGATTCTCAGAATGTTAAGTTGAGGGCTGTACGGCCCCTCAAATTGAGATTTTCTGGCACCACCTGTGGGAGTAAGGGCTACCCAGAATGCATTGCGTATTTTCACCAGCTTCACCACAACCAAGATGGCGTCCAAAGCGGCGAAAAAAACGAGCTACAAATGTAAGTATTTTCATTAATATGAAATAGAAATATATTACGAAAACCATTGTATCATCTTATTTAAGCCCTCTTCACAGATTATTGACCTCATTGTTGCATAACATTCATTTAATTTGACGATGTTTGCCAGCCGGACTGGCGGTCCTGGTTTCAGTGCACAGCCTCATTCATAACCTAAAGTTATGGTAGCAGAGATGGATGGAACATTTCGTCATTGTTGCTGGAGTCGGTGGAAATGGACTATGGATGACAGAAATGGCTTCTTCTTTATTTTTTAAATTGCAGACTGAATGCAGCTTGGGCAGAGTGCTGCCCCCACAGTCTTAAGACGTAACTGCATTTAAGGGGTGTCCCATTTGTAAGTCATGAAATAGCCCTTAACACTTGGTTTTGACTGTCACTGAGATTGAGGGTTGAGAATGAGGGTTAAGATTGAGGGTTAAGGGAGGAATTGGAATTCACCCTTAGTCATAATTTCAGCCCATCCCATTTCAAACATGGTGACTGCAGCTAAAAAGAGAGAAGTTGACAGCAAGTGCCGCCGACTCCAGAACGAGTGGAAATTGGAGAATATTTTCGCCAAAATACGAAACAACTGTGTCTGCCTAATTTGCCATGAGACTGTAGCTGTTTTCAAGGAATTCGATGTCGAGCGGCACTACCAGACCAAACATGCTAACTACGACAAGCTAACTGGGGACAAACGTGGCGAAAAATTGAAACAACTGGAAGCTTTTTTTAAATGAAGACGTTTCATTAGATAGTAAGAGACAGTTAGAGACAAAAGCTGAATGGTCGGCCCCCCCACATTTTCACCTTACCAAATCTGGCCCTTGGGGCAAAAAGTTTGGACATCCCTGCCTTATAGAACAAATCTAGTTGGTGATGAGTTCATATTCCTACATGACACGGCCTTGAGCTCACTTTAAAGCTGTGCAGAGACTATTTGTCCAAGAGAAATTAATCAGGAGAGCTGGATCTGATGGACCAGCCAAGTCAAAGTCTTGATTTGAATCTGATTGTGCAAATTTGGGATCTAGTAGATTCAGAGATGATCACACTTGAAGTTGCATCCAAAGCAAGTCTAAGGAAACAGCTTCAAGCTTTTTCACTTCAGTAACAAAGACACTATTAAGACTTACTAAGACTATTAATTTTGATATGTATCTATATATCTCTAGACTGACAGTAGAGAGACAGATAACCTTTCCCATACACACTCATTCCTAAGGACAATCTGGAGTCACCAAAAAACATATTTTTTGGTCTGTGCACCAGGGGAACATGCCAACTGACACTGGGAACAAACACATGGGATTGTGAGGCTGAATTATCAATCAAAGATGATTTTTTTCAAAGCAAATCTCAAATTTCCATGTCCTTTTTGTTTGAGTTTTAAGACAAACAACAGTGGTCAGACTGATATTAGCTGCAGTAAAACATTTTTAAAGCTTTTGGACATTTTTCCAATGACTTTTGTCAACAACGACCGTTGAAACACTTATAGTCCTATTTAACATGGTCACTTATGAAAGCATAACACCATCCCCACAGTTGAAACAGAATGGGCAGCTGTGTGTTCCTGACTGCGCTCATGCGTTGTGAAAACACATGTGTGACGGGGTCAGTTTTAACCTTTTTTTTTAGTTGCATGTATTTTATTGAAGTTTATAGTGTGTGTTTTCCTGCGGGCCCTGAACGCATCCCCCTGATTTGGCTGAGGAGGAACCGGTGTGCAGCGGCAATCAAGGCACCGGTGTGCACACTTAAGGAGGACAGCAGTGGAGCAAAAGGACTCGGAGAAAAGCAGCCAGGGTCGGAGGCAACAGCGGGAACTGAGTGTCGGACTGAGCGTGAGCGTCGGAGAGTGCCGTACAGCAGACGACCTGCTCGCTGGGACGGAGTGAGAGATCCTCAGCGGAGACGGCAGCACGGCTGTGTGGAGAGCCGACGGAGACACGAGGGGACGCGCTGCTGGGAAGCAGAGGGGTGTAATCGCGATACACCCCTCTTCCAGTTAAGTACCCTCGATTGGCTTTACCTACTTTATTTAATTCCTGCAAGGTAGAATTGTGAGTTGCCCTAAAAAGGACCTGTCCTCCCCAGCTGAAGTGACGAAGCCACGCCGGTCGAGAAGGAGGCAGAGCCCCAGCACCTAGGCAACGCGGAAGCTACAGGGACGGCGGTGTGGAGATCCGTGAGCAGACGTGTGAGGGGAAGCGTCGTTGGATAACAGAGGGGTGTGATTACGATGCACTCCTCTCTGAGTTAAGTACCCTCACAGGACATTCGTCACCTTCATCTTTTTTATTAAAGATTTTAGTATAGTTCTTATCCTGTTTTAACTGGGGTTTTTAGTTATTAGATTTTAGTGTCCCTTGTCTGGTGTTTTAGTTCCCTGGTGTTTTTAGTCCCCCATTTTATTGTGATTTTAGAACTCAGCAGACACAGCCCTGACCCTGTACCAGGGGGTGTTTTATTTTATTGTGTGGGGAAGTGTTTTAGGGTGATTGCTGTGCTGAAGACTATCATATTAGATTGGTTAAGGGATTACCGACCAACAAAGGTGTCTGACTGCATGTTTTAATCCTTCAAGGGGCGGAGTTTATGGACTGCTGGTTGCGGGGACATCCAAGGGGCCACCACCAAAGACATTGGACTGAGTTTGTTTATCTTGCTTTTATAATAAACCTGTTGTAAACCCCCTGACTGGTCTTGTGTAACTCTGCTCCAACCTGATTGACAAGAACCTGTGTAGTTTTAATAGAGTCCTAGGCTCTTTTTAATCCTAGGTGGCGTTGTCGGCCCTTTTTATATTCCTTTTAAATATTTCTTTTTAATAGCCTTTTAAACCCCTTTTTAAACTCACCCGGGGACACATGCACATTTTTTAAAAGTTCTTTTGTATTTGCAAAAAACTTTTACTCCAGAATTTTGGCTCACCTACAGTTTGACTGAGCAGCTTTCACTTGTATTAAAGTGTGACTGGGAGGATCATTGATAGTCTTAAGTGCTGGAGTTGTGTACTGTTTACTTTGCCCTCTGCTAATTATCCAAGACTGAATCACAGTGATGATATTTAAGTTGTCTGGACTCATCCTGAATATTCATTAACTGCTTTTGAGTGTCTGATTCTCAAACCCCTCTGCAGATTAAAAAGTAAATCTCCACTTTCTCTCCAGATGGGCCAGAGGCTGCAGATTTGTCAGTGAGTCCCTCTGCTGAAATAGTGGAGGGTCTTCCAGTCACTCTGACCTGTAGCAGTGATGCTAACCCTGCAGCTACATTCACCTGGGTCAAGGAGAACCAAACACTCCTCGAAGGACCAGAGGCCATGTTTAACTTCACCTCTGTCAGCTCAGAGGACAGAGGGGTCTACAGCTGCACATCTGAGAATGAATACGGACAGGCCGTCTCTGCTTCTCTGTTTTTAGACGTTGAATGTGAGTAAAACATCTGAAGTTCACTAAATTAGCAGAAAAGGCATTTTATTTAGCTTTCTAAAACATTCATGTTTAAAAGTAGCCAAACTACAGTTTACAGTTTATCAACTAAGCTTTCAAGTTAACGTGGTCTGGGTCGAGTTTCAAATCATTTGGACGGATTAGAGCAGGGGTCTGCAATAAGTTTGACCTTGGGCCTAATTTTTCAGTTTGAAAGGGTTAATTGGCATTTCGACCCACATCGGTTTAATTGGCTCACCTCTATTTGTGCTTCAGTGAGAACATCACACCTGGGTCAACCCAATGATGTCGCCGTAACGTGCCCATGGCATAACACCGTCCTGAAACTTACGTGACTCTTTTCTGTCTCTACAATGAATTCCATCGGCCTCTGAATCATAAGCACCGACTTTGTGCATTTTTAAAGAGAACAAAAGTACAAAGTAAAGAAAACCCTGTCCATGGCCTCCATGCTCCTTTCCATTGTTTACATGGAGGGGCTTCATCACATGGACAATGTCATCAACATGATGGCATCAGCTTGATGTGCCAGAGGAATAAACACAACCATACAGTCAGACTGGCTCTGCTGGCAGTGGGAAAATAGTCATTTGCCGCTTGTTAGCGGGTTACTAACCCACTAATGTGTTGCCCCACTAATTTTAGTGTGAAAGCAGTGTAAGAGTCACATAAGAGACAAAAACATGAATAAACTTTACACTGTTTATATTACGATCTTGAGATCTGATATACTTAGTTTATTAACACTGCACCAACGTCTTTATTGGGAATTATCAGGTGAAAATTGACAGTTTTTTGAGGACAAGGAAAGTCATATGTTTTTATTAATTGGAATACTGAGAAAAATTCATGCCTAAGGCAGCCTTTAACATCTCTTCACAAACAAAAACAACAAAAACACAGTGAAGGTTCATACAGATGTGTTCCTGAGCTTTTTCTAATTTACAGATCAATCATGATCCATGTCCATCCTGTATGTTTCTATGAGACGCCATCAGTAACTGAACAGTCTGCCTCTGACTGATCTGCTCTCAGATCGACCAAGAAACATCAGAACAAATGATTAAACAAAGTCTTGTTTTTTTAACCCTTTCTGCTCATTGACTCACTGCTGCATTACGGCTCTGTGCTCATTTTTTTTTCTCATCTGCAGCGATTTCATTGGGAAAGAGTGATCGCCTTTGGGTTCATAAGAAATAAACATACCCATAATTATAATACTACTACTAATAATAATAACATTATTTATATAGCACCTTTAAAAACAGATGTTACAAAGTGCTTTAACAGACTGGGTACAATAAATTCAAACAGTCAGGTCAATCAGAGACCAAAAAAGTCAGAGGAAAAAGCACAAAAGCAACAAAGAAAGTAAAATAGTAAACTGTTGAGCTGGAAACAGCTGAAGTAATTACTGTAAAAGGGGTCACTCAAGGTGAGGTGCTGCAACACCAGGCTTTGTATCATGGGAACAAAGTTCTCCAGCATTGTGAAGCAAAGTTTTGGTTTCTTTGTGTTTGTTGCCCCTCCACAGCTGCCACCATCATTCCTGACATGATCATGGTCTACTCACATAAAGCAAGCAGACCATGATGGTGGGGTTGGTGTCAAATGTGTCATATTTTATAACAATCCTAATAGGTAAGACCTTAACTACTGTTATATAGCTATAAAAGGACAACTCTTCATGTGAAGGTCATACAGTGTTAAAACAGCTGCACATTATTGGCTTATAACACTGGGAATCAGCATTTGTGAAGTATTTTAATCAAAAACAGTTTGATATAAAGTGAAACCTGTCCTCCAGATTTTACACTGATTGTAAATTCATAAATCTTCTTCTCCAGATGCTCCAAAGCTCCCCTCTGTGTCAGTCAGTCCTTCAGGTGGGATAGTGGAGGGTAGTGTGTTGAATCTAACCTGTCTCACCAAAAGCCTCAGGACAGATCCTCACCATCACTCACTTCAGGGCTGAACACAGTGGGAGTTATTACTGTGAGGCCAAGAACACTAGAGGGCGCCAGACGTCTGCCTTACTCATTAGAGGTAAGATCTTAAGCCCGAGCCCGACCCAGCCCGAATTGCCCAAAGTTTCAATTACTACATTTGGGTCGGGCCCGGCCTTCCCTCTCGCCAACTTTTTTTTAATAAATATATATTTATATATTATGTATTCTTCTCCTCCTGTCCCTTTACCTTCCCGACCATACACACTCACAGCCAAAAGCATACTAGGAAGCTTTAGGGCTCCGCTTTTTCAACCAGAGGCAGTGGCACCTGTTTCACGAGCCATTGCTGACTGAAGTCTGTAATAACCAAACACGGCTTGGGACACGCGCGCACTTTACGCAGCGCTCAGTGCCAGATGTTCAAGAGGACGAGACCCGAGACTGAACTCCCGCACAATACTCACTTTACACCGAGATGACTGCCCTGGACCACCTCATCAGGTCTGACTTCTGCAAACAGCAGCCGGTCCAGAAACATGTATGAATGGATTCATCCGTGCGCGCAGTCTCCAGCGGAGGATTTTTAAAGTCTGTTTGTTTCCGCCTTTGGTAACGAAGACTTTAGTGAACCTGCTGCGCTCTGGAGGCTTTACCCCGTGTATCTCAGATGCCCTTCCTTGTGATCTACAATGAAGCCCAGAGACCTGCTCCTGCTGCTGCTCCTCACCATGTCAGAGAGGCGCGTCCATGTGAGCACAATATCACACACAGAAATATCTTTAACAAACTTTTCCAGCGTTATTTCATTGTGTAAATGCATTTATAATGATCATAAAAATATGTAGATTATTTTAACATTAAGAAAACTTGCGTTTGTTTCTGCCAACGCGAAGAAATTAAAATAAATGTCAAATGGGCTGCTGCATTTTGCGAACGAAATGAAGCATGAACTATCACACCTGATAGAACAGACACACAAATATGAAAGATATAAATGTTTATTGAATATGCATCTTACAGTCTTGTTTAACTGGGAGAATTCGTTACAAAAGACAGGCTTTAATTTGATATCATTATGCACAGCCATCGTCACAAACGTGATCACCGGAGCAGTGCTCTGTCCGGGACTGACTGACGCATCCCCTCCCTTTCCTCCTCCTCAGTCCTCACAAATAAAATATAACATTTCGGGTTTTTCGCCTGGGCCTGCAAATCGACTTTATTGATCGGGCTCGGGCCGGGTCGGGCTTTATCCCGCGGGCCTGGGTCGGGTCGGGCTGGATTTTTTAGGCCCGATCTTACCTCTATTACACATGATAAGTGCAGCAGGTAAGCTTAAAGCTTCACCTTGATACAGAATATCCTTGAATCACTCAAAGGTGGCTGATTAAACAGTGATTTAATTTTGATCAATTCATCCTCCTAGAAGCTGTTTTAGCCTTACTACTTTCTCCAGGTGGGAGGATATCAGCAATCAAAGAGATAATCATTGCTCTTCTTATGTTCATCATTCTCCTGACTGTCCTCCTATGGATACTGTAATGTGTCTCTACTATTTCATTTATGACTCCTTACACTTAAAGTTCATGAGTTAATTTCCTGATTTTCCTCTCCAGTCGAAAGAAGACCACGCAACAAACAGGTGAGGCATCTCTGAACAGAGCACTAAACATAATTTAGGAAAGCTTTAGTGACAAAAAAAAACTCCTAATGAAGAGTTCAAACACAACAATAAACAAGTACAGGCCACTTTATTAGCTACACCTTGCTCAAACCATGTTGATCCCTCTTTTGCTTTGCTGATGACAACTTCCTTTTCTCAGATAAAATAACTGTCCACAATTTGGGAAACTGTCCAATCCATCACATAAATTAGGATCACCATCAAATCTTATCATTTTTTTCCACGCACCATTACCAACATTTCCTGATAATGTTTTAAAAATCTTTTGAAAACTTACTGAGTTATTTGTGAAAATGTGGAAACTGACCTGCCTTCAATGGTAATAAATGAAGCGAAGCCTGCGAGCTAGTTCAGGCAGACAACTCGAGCAGCGCTGCTATTCACATGTCACATTCACATATCATACGTCACACTCCTTACATCAATCCTCCAATCACACTCTCCACCTCTCAATTTGGCGGTGTATTTAAACTGGGAGTTTACCCATCTCTCCCTCTGCTCGGCAAACGTCTATGCTGCCAGACACTGATTTGCTGCGTGTTCTTTCAGCTGCTCTCTCATGCGATCGTCATCATACCTTTTGCTCCGGTGATCCTGATGTCTCTCGTCGTCTCCGATTCAATGAGTGAGTCTCAGCGGTCATGGGAGGGCGCTGGGCTTAATCCTGAAACCCAGATTCAGTCCCTGAAGTTCGCTTTGCGAGTGAATCGGACCCGTTCGTCCTCGCCAGATTTTCCCACACATCCGCAAACAACCCTCCGGATGATCTGTGCGCCGCCTCCTGGAAGAGCTCTACGCCCGTAACATCACCGCGCCAGCCGGCTTCAGCCACAAAGACGTTTTCGATTATTTGATGATCCAGCAGAACTCCAGATTCCTTCCGGGGGGAAGGTAAGGGCCAGGTAAAGCGCACTGCCATTGTCCCTCCTGAGCTGGAGCCCGGCGCTGCCTCCCAAGCGAAGCAGCCAGATTCCAGCTTCTCCACAGACGCGTCCGCCCGGTCTGCACGAAGTTAAATCAGCGCTGAACACCATGGAAACAACGCCACGCCATGTGAGCCGCCTGGGTCCCTCTCCCGTCTCCATAGCTACGCCCGACACCTGTTGCATCCCGGTTGACGGCATACCGCAAAGGACCCTGGGATTTGCAGTTCCATTCCTGCCACGGGTTCTCAGCTCCAGCCTGTTGCTGCTGCCATTCCTGGTTCTCTAAGGAATCAAATCTGCTCGGGTAATCTCATTCCGTAATCTTTAACATTTGACACAATGATTGAATTATGTCTTCTTCAGAGTATGTTAGATCATCTGCTCGTATCATTATTTTAATCATATTTTATCTATTTTATTCATTCATCTGAGATGTTATGGTTAATCATATACCCTAGTACATAATTATTTCAAGTAATTTATGAAACTTTGCTCTTATCTCAACAGGTCATAATATTATTTTGGTGAAGAATCTGTTGCGTGGTTCTGAATTTGCATACAAAATACAGTACGAGGTGTGAAGACTTTTCAGTAGTTCTAAGTCAGACTCAGTAATATTTATCAATCCCCAAGGGGAATTCGGTCGTTTTAGTTGCTCTCATACACACTATGGCAGTGGAAATATCTGATTAAGACATTAGATAAAGGAGCATTAATTTAACTAAACTAAAACAAAGCAGAGTTAAAATAAAGTACAATAGAATAAATACAACCAAATGAAAAGAGAGGGGTTGTAACATGCAGTTCTTTAAGCAATATCAACTTCCTTATGAAAGAAATAAGTAACAATTAAGTAAAGTGAGACTCTGAATGAGATGGAGGTATAATCAGTATTAACAATTAATAATTTTACAGCACAAAGGTAAAGGTAAAGCTAAGGATAGTGATCCAAGAATGTTCAAGTTCCTTACTCTGGCAGAATTTAAAGAGGCCTGTGGTGTTTCGAGACACCATTGGTAAGTAACACAACACAGAGAGGAATCTGTCACCTACTTAGCTATAAGTCAGGTCTTTCCTCCAGTGGTTCTCTTTTAAGGGAATATGGCTTTTAAAGAGCATAATCAGCATGCTGCTAAAAAGCTGAAGGTTTTACTTGGTTATTATTACAGAAACAAGTCCTGTTTCTCTTTTGTTAAAAAGAGAATTATTGTGTCTAAATTTACCTCTTGATATGCTGATGTTTTATACATGAGTGCCTCTGCTCAGTCTTTAAATGTTGGACAGTGTTTATCATGGAGCTCTGAGAATTATCACAAACTGTGGATTTCTGACTCATCACTGAACTTATACTCTAAAGTCAGTTGGACTTCCTTAATTGCACGTAGACGTGGGCACTGGTATGTGTTCATTTACAAAGCCATTGTTGATAAAATTGCTGACTATCTGTCCTCCTTATTAATCTTGATGGATGGATTACATAACCTGAGATCATTGAGCTTTATGCAGTTTGTTGTTACCAAAGTCCGAACTGATCTGGGAAAGGGGCTTTTAGCTTCTCTGCACCTTCTGCATGGAATAATCTGCAGACTGAATTTAAGTGGCAGAGCTCGGCATCTCTGAATGTTTTTAAATCTGCAATGAAAGCTCTGGAATACAGAGTTCTGAATGTCACAGCTTTAATTGATGGCTTTTATTGTTTTTCTCTCTTATTTGTACTGTTGAGTCTGTGTTTGCTGCAGATTTGCTGATCTCAATGGGACCAACCTGGTTAAATAAAGTTTAAAATAAATAAATAAATTAATCAGTTTAAAATAAATTAATACATAAAATGCATATTAAAAAATAAAATAAAATAAAATAAAAAACATATCACATAATAATAATAATAATAATAATAATAATAATAATAATAATAATAATAATAATAATTGAATAATTAAGTAAATAATAACTCCTGTCTGAAAATCTTCACTCAGCCCTGCTAGATCCATAAATAGAGGACAGGCTCCATCAAAAGAAGTTTCAAAGGCTGCATGGTTGGTCCTTTCTCAAAATCCCCCTTCTCTATTTCAGGGTGAGCCCTATGGGGGTCTTGACAAGGAATATTCACTCTAAAATATCTCACATCTCTCAGCTCCTCAGGATACCTCAGTCCGAAGCAAACAGCCTAATTCCACTTGAATCATTGTCTTCATACTACGCTTCTGTAGATAACGCTGTGCAATCATTAATCAGATGGGGCTGGTGCATGGCTGGGGGAAGCAGACAAAACAGATGCCTTCAAGTCATTCCACTCCACTCATCTCGGTACCATCTTTTGGCATTAAGTGGCATTCAGAGTTATTTCTCTGTTAAGTAACCTTTTGCTGTCTTAGTAGCCTTAGCACTTTACATCCTTATGAGGCTCAATGCTGAATTCTGTACATGTGAAAACTACCTTTGCTTTGCTCCGCCAGCCACAGTCCAAAAGACAGAGCAGTTTTAATGAAGGCTGTTGTTCAGACCTGCAGTTTGGTCTTTGCTCTGCAATGAATGGAATAGCATTTCTTTCTTTGACTATGTTGAGTCTTCAGATTCTCTCCAGCTTTATACTGACGCTGCTCCATCTGTTGATTTTGGGGGTTTCTATAATGAGTGGTTTGTAGATGTCTGGCGAACAAAATACTGACCCTCAAGGATCCTAAATCCACTGCCCTCTATGAGCTTTACCCAGTAGTGATGCTTGCTCTGAACCAGGTCTCTTTTAATCCTCAGTATGATCTCACCTTTTCTGATTTGAAAATAGAAAGGACATGTATGCCTTATCCTTGAAGCACTCAAATCTGACAGATCTCACCAATGCACTCATATCAAATTGCAAAACTAAAAAATTTTTTTGTCCTTTCTCTTCTATGACGAATTATCTGCATCATCGTTCCCCTTCTCAACCATCATCCCCTGGTTCATCAACGGTCACAAACCTATGACGAGATCCTGGTTCTCTTCAATCTGCAAGTTTTCTGTTGAGCTATGGCCTGCCTCCTGGACACTATTCCCCTCACTTCCTGAGGACTGGTGTAACCATGACAGCATCGCTTCATCTGCCTACCTCCACACTGGAATCCCTGGCACGCTGGTCCTTTTCTACACATCAACGCTAAGGAGACTTTACAAGAAAGTCATCCTGGCTGCTCAAAGCTCATGAGTTCCTGCATTTGACATTTAAAGATTGCATCCAATTGCTGCATAACTCTGTACTGCATATCAGGTGGTGTGCTTTTCTGCTCATCAACGCTAAGGAGACTTCACAAGAAAGTCATCCTGGCTGCTCAAAGCTCATGAGTTCCTGCATTTGACATTTAAAGATTGCATCCAATTGCTGCATAACTCTGTACTGCATATCAGGTGGTGTGCTTTTCTGCTCATCAACGCTAAGGAGACTTCATGAGAAAGTCATCCAGTCTGCTCAAAGCTCATGAGTTCCTGCATTTAGTATTTAAAATCGTATCCACTTGCTACATAACTCTGAATTGCATATCAGGTGGTGTGCTGGGGTTAAGTATGTACCAATTCATCATGCTTGTATCTGCATTCTCAAGGTAGTATGTTCCCCTCAGCGGGCGCTGGGGGGAATGGCGACACAGCGGCTGATGCTTGGGCCCACACATAGTAGTCACTAGGTAGTATATTCCTCCCAGCGGGCGCTGGGGGGGATGGCGACAAGGCGGCTGGTGCCTGGGCCCACACATAGTAGTTCACTAGGTAGTATATTCCTCTCACAGCAGGCGCTGGGGGGAATAGCCACACATAGATCTCATCAGCAGCGCCAGGCTCCTATCAGTTATGTTTTGGGGGTGTTCTCATATGTTTTGCTCATCACTCCTCCATGCCTTCATGTAAACATTTCTGCAAAGGAGTGATGAGACTGGAGCCTGGACGCCAAACCTGTAACATGTATATGCAGCTACAATAAAACAATTGAACGTGAGTTGACTGACTGAAATGAAGCGAAGCCTGCGAGCTAGTTCAGGCAGACAACTCGAGCAGCGCTGCTATTCACATGTCACATTCACATATCATACGTCACACTCCTTACATCAATCCTCCAATCACACTCTCCACCTCTCAATTTGGCGGTGTATTTAAACTGGGAGTTTACCCATCTCTCCCTCTGCTCGGCAAACGTCTATGCTGCCAGACACTGATTTGCTGCGTGTTCTTTCACCCCCACCTCCACCCCAGCATCCACCTGCAGGCTCCAGGGGTGTTCTCATATGTTTGCTCATCACTCCTCCATGCCTTCATGTAAACATTTCTGCAAAGGAGTGATGAGACTGGAGCCTGGACGCCAAACCTGTAACATGTATATGCAGCTACAATAAAACAATTGAACGTGAGTTGACTGACTGAACTCTATGGTTATTTTGTTATTAGATACAAACAGCAGTATTTCTAAATCAATTAAAGAAGTGTTTTTTTAATATTAGGACTTCCTCATTGATTATTGCAGATTTCACTAAACAAAGAATGTGAGAAACTGCAAAGTGGCCTGCCAGCATAAAAAACACACGTACTGGACTGCAGCTTCATCATCATCAGGGCTGCAGAGAGTGGACCTCAATTTTAAAAGTATTTTTGTCATCCATACCCATGAAGAAACTCTTTGTCTCCAGTGTTAGCATGCACCACACATTTCAAGAGACAAGGGTAAGTGCTTGAAACAAGGTGTGTTCTTTAACTACTATTTGTTTATTTTCACATAGACTAAGACACCCATTATCTCCTACATGCATTTATTCCATTGTAGTGCTGTTTAACTTTGACTTAATGCTAAAGAATAATGGGGCACGACTTTTAACTAAAAGCAGGAACACATTACTCCTATCCTCACGTCTTCGCACTGGCTCCCTGTTAATTATATTATTGTTTGTTTTTAAAGCTTTGAATGGACTGGCTCCACAGTACACCAAGGACCTCATCCAAGTCTATACTCCATTGCACAATTTGAGGTCCAAGGGCCAGCTCCAGCTCGTGGTGCCTAGGGTGAGACTTAGAACCAGGGGGGACAGGGCTTTCTCTGTGGCCTGGCCCAGACTTTGGAAAACCCTCCCCCTCCACGCTTGAACAGCCCCCAGGGTGGACTGTTTTAAGTCTCATATTAAGACCCATTTTGAGTCCCAGGCATTTTAACTTTGTGTGTTTTGTGGTCGTCTGTGTCTTTCATTTGCTCTACTACGTTTAACTATGTTTTTTATGTATTGTACTATCTTTATCTACTTGATTTTATTCTTTTATTCATTGAATCTTTTTAGATTTATGCACTGAATTGAATATTTATTGCTTATTATATTGTTTTATTGTTTCTTTTGTTTTTATGATTCTGTGTGCAGCACATTTTTCTTTGACATTTTGTTGTTAAATTGTGCCAAACAAGTAAAGTAGAATTGATTGGAAATTAATTTTTCTGTTTTCCTTTTTTCAAGAAAACCAGTCTTCTGTAAAAGAGAAAATCTTTTTGAGAGGATTTTCAAAGATGTGGAGAAGCTCTCACTACCAAATTCATCGCTGGATTCTTTTGACACATCATTCTGCACCGAGGGATATCGTCTTCCCTGTTGTTGGAATGTTATGCAGGTGAATAAGCCATGACTGTCTGTATCAGTTCAGTGTAAATATGTGTGATTTCCATCATTTTCTAAGTACCTCTTTTCCTCTCAAGGCTCTACCTGGTTGTCCTGCACTTCAAATGCTGGTTGACCTCAAGCTACATCCTCTGAAGGTGAACCGCTGTTTAGAGTCAACTTTCCAAAATCCAAAGAAGGATAGTGCACAGCAAAGCCAATGAAAGCAGAGTCGACTTTATGTAAGTTGCACAAGCCTTTATTAAAAATCTACGAATTTAAAAACATGAGCAAACTGGCATAACAGAAAAGGGAAAACATAAAGAATAAAATAAAATATGTTCGGATGCCCTTTGTCTAGGACATTAAAAATAATAAATGGGTTTTTACTTGAAATAAGGGTCATACAGATTTTGATATTGCTTAAAGGTAATAATTTGTTTTTGAAACAGTTTGTCATTTCAGCACAGAAAACAGGACAGCAGGTTTTTATGCCATTCAGTAAAAAAGTCTGATGTGAAGTTTTTTTTTCCCATTTTTCTCAGCTAAAGGTTGAAGAATTGTTTCTGTTTTTAGGTCGATGATTGAAGAGACTTGAACATAAAGACAGTTCATCACCCCATCATATATGCAGAGAGCTGATGTGGGGACTAAAATCAGTGTCTGACAGTTTAAATATAGTTGAAGGTTGTACGTGTGATCAGTCGGTAAACAAGTTTTTAATAATCCTCCATCAATATTTCAGTCTGCTAAACTATAAATATAAGTATAAAGCCATCATTGTGGCATCACTATCACCACAATACAAGCATTGGTACTCTACTGAAAATGAGATGTGGCATCTCAAGAGGCTAACCTCTAAAACATTTTTTACGTTAGTCCACTTGTCTCCTCTTACCTCCCTTCCTTCACCCTCACACCATCACAGCATCGTGTGGATTTGCTGTTCATCATGAGACTGGGATCCACATTCAAGATTTCCTGCTGCTTAACAGAAGGTTTTTTCTTGAGCCATGATGGAGGGATTCATGATTGGCAGTATGGGTTTATGTTGGCTGTTGGATGTATATATACATATACATTTATGTATATGTGTATTTTATAAGCATATATGTATATCCATAAAATGAAGAGTTTTATGCTCTATTGTGAAGTGTCTTAAGGTAACACTTGTTATGAATTGGCGCTATACAACAACAAAATGATGGATTGATTGATTGACTTCTACTGAAAACAAACAATGACAAGTCCCCAGCTTGGTATGTTTACTTAAAGAATAAGCAACAGAAATGGAACGACAAACATTGAAGTCCTTGTTAAGTTTTTATGTACTGGAGACAACAGCTAAAACATAATCAGCAACTTCTTAAGAGTGTTATATGAACATGTTATTGTCCCTTATATAATTAAAAGAGTGACAATGGTCAAAGCATGTCTTTCCAAATACAAAAGACAGAACTTAAACAAGAGCAAACAACAAAAAAAGTTACAGTTCATGTTGAATATTGCAGGTGTTAAGTAAGCAGGTGAGTCAAATGTGGGATGAAGAAAATCCAATTTTCTTAGGGATGATTTTTCGTTGATTAGGGCAGGGATCAGCAACCTTTCCAACCAAAAGAGCCATTTTGCCCGCCACGCCCACCAAAAAAATCTGTCTGGAGCCACAAAACACATTTGAACCTTAAAGGAATATTTCACCCAAAGAATGATATGCCTTAATTTTCTACTCACCCTCATGCTGAGCAACACTCTGGAGCACTTTTTTGATGTCTCAAATGCAGCTGGAGGTCCGGGGGGATTTTCGCTGTGAACAAACGTCCATCTAACAGGGGACGACGGAGCCCGAAGAAGAAGGTCCATAAAAGTCCACAAAAAGGTGCCTATTTTCCTTCATACTGCTCGTCCGCTGTAATCCAAGTGTCCTGAGCGGGTAACGTCCATAATTAATTCGAAATGAGGTCATTTAGTACATTTTTCGAGCCTAAACAGTGCTATATCGTACTTCCGCAGTGCACGTCTACGCGCACTCCCTGCACTACGTAAGCCGTCTGGATTGGTCTGCTGCGGCTTGGATTACAGCGGACGAGCAGTATGAAGGAAAATAGGCACGTTTTTGTGGACTTTTATGGACCTTTTTCTTCGGGCTCCGTCGTCCCCTGTTAGATGGACGTTTGTTCACAGCGAAAATCACCCCAGACCTCCAGCTGCATTTGAGACATCAAAAAAGTGCTTCAGAGTGTTGCTCAGCATGAGGGTGAGTAGAAAATTAAGACATATCATTCTTTGGGTGTAATATTCCTTTAAAGGAAAACAGCAGCACCTGCTAACTCTACATTATAATGACATTAGATCTATAAGCAAACTGCTTTACCACCTGACATGACTGCTCTAAAATGAGCCATGTACTTTTGTTGCTTTAACTTGACATTACTGTTATACCATATTATTTTGCAGTAATTAATTAAGAACTAAAATGACAACAATGGTGTGTTTACTTTGATTTTCAGGTTTGTCAACAAAAATAACCATCAATTAATATTAGCCCCGTTAACACTGTGGTTTTCTTTTTATTTTGCGATTGTTGTTACTCTGTTTTTTTCCCACAGGATCAGGTTTTACTTGCAGTGGAGAAATCATATGTATTTGACATCATCAGGTTAGATGGGGGTCAGTAGGTCTTCCCCTCACATTTTAAGTTGAAATAATTTCTTTCCTGCATTCAGATCATTTTTATACACAATTTTATCATAATCATGAAGTAGTCTTGTGATTTTTGAGGGGCTTTTCAACCTCTCATTAGTGTTTTAGAAGCTTATCCCACATAATTACTCAATATTTAGTTTCATGCCAATTTTGATGTGTCATAAAAAAATAGTCAGATATACACTCAACAAAAATATAAACACAACACTTTTGTTTTTGCTCCCATTTATCATGAGATGGACTTAAAGATCCAAAATTCATTCCAGATAAACAATATTACCATTTCTCTCAAACATTGTTCACAAATCTGTCTAAATGTGTGATAGTGAGCACTTCTGCTTTGCTGAGATAATCCATCCCACCTCACAGGTGTGCCACATCAAGATGCTGATCAGACACCATGATTAGTGCACAGGTGTGCCTTAGACTGTCCACAATAAAAGGCCAACCTGAAATGTGCATTTTTTTTTTTTTTTGCTTTATTGGGGGTCTGGGGACTCAGAGCCAGTCAGTATCTGGTGTGACCACCATTTATCTCATGCAGTGCAACACATCTTCTTCGCATAGAGTTCATCAGATTGTCAATTGTGGCCTGTGGAATGTTGGTCCACTCCTCTTCAATGGCTGTGCGAAGTTGCTGGATATTAGTGGGAACTGGTACACGCTGTCGTATACGCCGGTCAAGCACATCCCAAACATGCTCAATGGGTGGCATGTCAGGTGAGTATGCTGGCCATGCAAGAACTGGGATATTTTCAGCTTCCAAGAATTGTGTACAGATCCTTGCAACATGGGGCCGTGCATTATCTTGCTGAAACATGAGGTGATGTTCATGGATGTATGGCACAACAATGGGCCTCAGGATCTCATCACGGTATCTGTGTGCATTCAAAATGCCATCAATAAAATGCACCTGTGTTCTTCATCCATAACAGATGCCTGCCCATACCATAACCCCACCACCACCATGGGCCACCACGATCTTGGAGGTGAACCTGCTGGATGTGGAGGTCCTGGGCTGGTGTGGTTACACGTGGTCTGCGGTTGTGAGGCCGGTTGGATGTACTGCCATATTCTCTGAAACGCCTTTGGAGACGGCTTATGGTGGAGAAATGAACATTCAATGCACGAGCAACAGATCTGGTTGACATTCCTGCTGTCAGCATGCTAATTGCACGCTCCCTCAATGCTTGCGACATCTGTGGCATTTTGCTGTGAGACAAAACTGCACATTTCAGAGTGGCCTTTTATTGTGGGCAGTCTAAGGCACACCTGTGCACTAATCATGGTGTCTGATCAGCATCTTGATGTGGCACACCTGTGAGGTGGGATGGATTATCTCAGCAAAGCAGAAGTGCTCACTATCAAACATTTAGACAGATTTGTGAACAACATTTGAAAGAAATGGTAATATTGTTTATCTGGAATGAATTTTAGATCTTTAAGTCCATCTCATGAAAAATGGGAGCAAAAACAAAAGTGTTGCGTTGATATTTTTGTTGAGTGTATTTTGCACTATAAAAGATACATAAGATCAAACTGGAAATATTAAGAAAAAACAGAGAAATGTGTCAGGAGAGGTCAAGAAGCCATTAGGCTTATGCAAAGGACCTCAGCTTTCTATAAGAAAAAGAGAAAGCAGAGAACAGTCAAGATTTCAGTAAGAACACAAAGTAATACATGCATACATGTGTTTAACCCTGTGTGAAGAAACAAAAGAAATAGTAATACTCAACAGTAAAACAAACAAACAGATTTCACTAAGAAACAAAAAGAAATATAGAGACCATACAAGAGCTGACAAAATTAGAATAACATTTTAAAACAAAGGAAAAAAACAAAACAAAACAAAAAACAAAGTAAAACTAAGCTTCGTGAATTAAATGTAAGACAGTTTCCTTTTAAAATCGTGTAATGATGATGAGCTTTCAGCTACATGTCTTTTATCATTCCATATTTTCACACCATGATATCTGATGGAGAACTGACCGTGTTTAGTTTTATAAAAGGGAAGGTGCAGGTGACTAACCTGTCTGGTATTAAATGAGTGAATCTGTGAATTTAATTTGAAGACATTTCTAAATGATGATGGTAAAGAAGAAGCTAAGAACATGTATTTATAAATAAACACACATATCTGATGAATATTTATGTCATAAACTGAGAGTATATTCAGTTTTTTAAAGACTGGGGCAGACGATTCTGTTAAATTAGAAAAAGTATGACAACACAAGCACAAATCACAGTTGCTGATGGTCCTGAGCCGAGACCGATCTGTCCTCCAGTCCCTTTGTTTCTGTCCTCAGTCTGGGGTTCTATTGTGGTCTCAGGTGTAGTCTGGGGTTCTGTTGTGGTCTCGGGTCCAGTCTGGGGTTCTGTTGTGGAGAGAAGAACAGACCTGTGAGTCCTGCACAGCCCAACACTCAACATGTTTTTACTGACAGTTCACACAAAGACTTCTCTAAAAATGTGTCCCATAGGACCCAGTGTCCAAAAATGTCAATTTTTATTATAAACTCAAACAAGTTTCCCATTAAAGGAACTAAATTCTCTTTAGACTTTCATACAAACCTCCATCAAGTGTTCTTATTCATCTTTAGGTATAAAAAAACATCCAACTGAATTAATTTATGGATCCAAAGTTCATGGAGTGACAAACATGTCCACTCAGCTGGACACCATGGGCTCTAATTTCGTAGACTAGGCGCAAGCGCAGGTGCACCTGCCCTGCGCCAGACTTCGCCGCGCGGATAGGGTGTGACCAGCGCACTCTGCAAGTTTCCTGCAGTGCCAAGAGAGGCGCACTCATGGCGCAGACCATCGCATCCACACCTCCTCAGCGCATATCGAGAGAGGAGGAGACGGAGGCGTGAATGGGTTTGACACAGCCGACCGCTGTCTTCACCAATCAAATGACTGCCTCTCCTCGCCTTTAAATGCACTGCGGCCAAGGCGCAGCGTCTGATTGGTCTTAATGATCCCTGCCACAGCAGGCACAGTGTGCTGGAAAGACCCGGTAGCGGAGAAGGTCAGAGCC